>LPNX010592376.1:294944-318681 GCA_001517045.1 Pseudotsuga menziesii | reverse complement strand
AGCAAAGTTTTATTATAGCTAAAAATAGAAATGCAGAAAGTAAATGCTCTCTTTCAAAGAGCTTATTTTCCTACTCTAAGCATGATATAAAAAGGGTTAAGTATAATCAGAAATCCAATGTAACCACCTAAGCATTTTATTGACATAAATTTTTTTTCATTGTCTTTGGATACCAGCCAAAGTAAGGATACTTTATTCAGAAAATGCAAACCTGCGTGATGATTCAGAATGGGCGGGATGGATGGGAAATCATAGGCATGAATAATGTCGTCAAACTTCCTCCCAAACTGGTAAGTGCCTGCGTAGGCTGCTTCTATCCATGACTGGATAGGGTAGATGTACAAATTGGAATGATGAGGCAGATTGACTACACCATCATACTGATCATCAAGGATTACCGGATGATAATTCACTGTATAAGCCCCAAGCAGCTCCAAGTCATGAGGAAACTCTATATGTGAAGATGATAGTTGAGACTGATATTCTAATAACTGCATCACATCTGTCTTTTCACAAAACTGCTTCTCCATGTCTTCATTACTGATACTCTTGTGCGGCTCTGCATGATATGACTGTGAATGATCATATAAGAGTTTTGAATGCTGCTTTTCCATACTAGGATTTTCTAAGGTCTCCAGATTCATGCTTCCCTCTATGGAAGTATAGTAGATTGGACTTCCACAAATCTCTAAACAGACACTCCCCTTGCTGGATATAGCATAGATAGGATTCTTAATAAGATATCCACAAAAATCCCAAGAGTCATCACCATCATCTATGTTAAATGTGATGGATTCCCCATTGCTGATATCAGGTTCCGATATCGAGTTCTCTTTGTCTTCACTACTGATATCGATATATGTCTCAGACTGATCATGTGGACAAACTACATGCTCCTTTTTCATATCAAATTTTCCCAAGGCCACATGGTCCATGCTCTCTTCTTTAGATATGCATCAACAAAACCATCAAAAGTTTTTGGTTCATTATTTTCCTCTTTATTCATGTCATAGACTGGATTTTCCATGAATGTCCAGGACTCCTCATCAACATCTTTGTCAGGGATAAGGGAGTCTTCGTCACTTGTATCATGCTCCAAGCTATACTTGTCCTCATTTTCATACTCATCTTGTTCAGAGAAAAGGTCACAAGGTAGTACACCTTCCAGGATGTCATCATTATATGGAGAACACATAGGAGTCCCATCATGTATATCACAGTTTTCATCATAAGTTTCACTATAAGATTCTGCAATGGTTTCATCCTCAGGATTGTACTTTTTAGATGGTGACAAAGGGTAGGCCTGGCCAACCATGTATATATGATCAGACTCACCTGATGTTGTTTCCTGATTACTGACCTCCGCCATCCCATGTTCTATAATCTGATTTGCTATGTAGCAAGTGCTTTCTGGGTGGAATTGCTCATAAGGTCTACACCAAGGAATTAATTCATCTACCATGTTAGTTGAGTCTAACTGGTTTGGAATCCTAGGCTCTTGCTGAGGAAACTTCCTTTGGTACACTTGATTCTGTTTTGGCTGAAAATTCCTAGGTCTACTATTTCTCTCCAGTGTGACTATTTTGTTTTGGATTTTTGTCATGAATTGGTCCTGACTAGTTATCACTTTTTCCAACATGCTAGCTATCTTTTCCATGGGGTCTTTAGAGGCTCGCTTTTCTTTTGATTCAAAGACTTTTCCCTTTTCTTTGTTGTATGAAGTGTTTCCCCTAGTGTAACCTGGAATGTTGGATTTGCCTGAAGATTGCATATTCTTTTCTATTTTCTCAGCCAATTCCTGAGCATTTTTTAGATCGGCTGGCTCTTTGTCCCTTAACTGGTACCTCAAATCACCAGTGAAAGCTTCGATGTAATATATGAGGATGGAGGCATCCCTTGGCTTGATTTCTCTAGGGAAGTACGCAACCACACGCCTGAACTTAATATTAAATTCATCAACGGTTTGATTCTCCATCTTCTTTATGTTATGGAGGGCGGCAAGTAGATGTCTTGGTTCTTTATTTTCCCCCCATTTCTTCTTAAAACCCTCTAGGAAATCACTAAGAGTTTTATATGAATCATCACCAAGGTTTTCATACCACTCCGCAGCATCATCCTCTAAGGATAAAGCAAAGAGCTTCATTTTGATATCTTCATGGTTAGAGGCAACATCATCACAATAACTGACTAGGTACCTTTCAAATTTTCGGAGATGAGTCTTGGCAGTGGTGGCATTATTTCCCTCGAACCTGGGTAGCTTCTTGATAGCATCTTTCAGAATGGCATGGGGAGCACCTGCTATCTGAGAAAAGTCAATGGGTTTGAATAATTCCGTCATTTCTTGAGATTGGTGAACATGACTCTCTACAAATATGTTATGGATATCTGCAAGGGATTGGTCTCCTAAATCTTTAAGGTTGCTACGAGAAGTCTGCCTATTCAATTGTTGTGCTATAGGGGAAACCTAGGTTTTATACCTTTAACTTCGCACCAACAAAAGACCCACAGAGTTGGCCCTTTCGGCAACAACCTGCGAACAGGTTGCAGTCTCACCTGAAACTGCTATGGGGTGCCGCAGAACCAGATTTCTGCAAGCAGAAGAGGGATATTATTGTACCTTTAGCTTTTAAACAGATTATAAATATAAATCATAGAGCTTAACATTCACTTATTTAGATTCGCGGTTAGATAAACAAATAGTGCCTTGCTCAACCCTTTACTGGGAATTCACGGCGAAGTTATTATCTAGCAGTGATCTTTACTTATCAGATATATAGATATTAATGCATGAAAGAACACAACAGAAACAACACACAGAACCACGACACAAGATATAACGTGGTTCACCCCCAGTGTAGGGGTTACGTCCATAGAACTGTGTTTTATTCAACTTTCTACAAAAACCACAGTTCTGATCAGCGCACTCAGCTACAGATCCCTTCAAGTTCTCAAAGCCACGCACACAGCTGCAGGCCTCTGCGCACTCAGCTGTAGATTTCCTTAATCACCCAAAAACCCTCTGCGCACACAGCTGCAGAGGTCGTCCACGCACACAGCTGGGACTTAACCTTTTCTTACAAAATAGCCTTAGCTTCGCATAAATTCCTCTTACAAAAAAATCCTAACTTGACTTATTTACAAGAATGCCTATTTATACAGCGTACTATTACAAAACCATGGACTTAAACCATGGGCACCCCGAACCCTAAACCCTGGATTTAAACCATGGGTTTATTACAAAATAAGGTTTTTTCCCAACCACGACACCCCTAAGACTGTTTTGAGCCGTAGCTCCGCTTACAAGCTCCACTTACAAGCTCCCCGGAACCCGCGGAGTTACCCACCTTAAGGAATGGTAGGGTACGCGCCCCAATAGGCCCCTAAGACTCACCAGTGTCCCATCCCGGGACACTCTGCTGGTTTCCTGGCGGACGAAGCTTCTTTGCGAGGACGGTAAACTGAGTATTTAGACTGTGCATGATGTTGTCAGCTGCTTTCTCCTTTTCCACCAACTCTTGCAGTACTGTGGATGATATTTCTCTGGCCTTTTCCTGTGCGAATGCATCATATTCCTTCAGAATTTTGAACTGGCTATCCACAGCAGTACTTAATTCCAAAGCCTCACTGACAAGTGGCTGTATAGAGTTTTCCAATTCTGTCACTTTCACCCTGCACGACTCAATTTCCTGCTGGAGTTCCTTGCTGTGCTTTACTTTGAGCATTTTCTCCATAGGTGGCAGAGTCTTAATTTCCTCTTTTACGGCATCCAACTCTTCCTGTCGCTGCTTGAAGGTTTCTTGCAGTTGTCCTATTTCTGGGTGTTCCTGCAGGGTGGTCCAGGCCTCGACACTGTCTCTGAGCAGTTTTTCTACGCTACCCACAATATCTGAGATTTTCGCTGTGGATGCCTGAATGTCTGCTCGGCGCTGTTCTTTGACCTCAGGTGGAGTTTCTGGAGGGATGTGCAGTTGAAGCTCCGCGATCTGAGTCTCATGTGCTACTTTGAGCTTCTCAATTTCACTGCGAGACTGCTGTGCGTAGTCTTTCAGCCTGACTAATCTTTGTTCTGGCTCTTCCACCAGCTGCACGTCGAAGTCAGGAAGACTTCGACATGCCTCATCCAGAACTCGGACTAGTGTAATCCACTTTCGTTTGGTGTCCCTCTTTCTCTGCTCTGCTACCTCTAGCTACGTTGCGAAGCCCTGCTGCTGATTGATGGCATTTTCTAACTGCATCTGCGAATACTAGTCTCGTGCCTGGATTTATTTCATAATTGCTAACTGACAGAGGTGTAGCTCTGTCATGGGCATCTTAGTGTAATCTATTCCAACCTTCATGCTCATCTCCGCACGAGATGTTGCATTAGTTAATATGATGGATGCACTTGACACTTGTCCTTTGTTATCTCTGGCCGGCCATTGCCTTAGGTATGGATGCGCACTGACTGGGGTGCTGCTAGCTGCAGTGCCAGTCACTGACTTCGCTGCTAAGTCCTTAAGCTCTGAGACGTGCTTTGCTACACCGGTGATGGAATCCAGATGCGCAGCTGCAAACTTTGACCATTGTTTAGTGAGAACTTCGGTGGATTTTGACAAAGCCTCATCAAGCTCCTCACTTGTCAAGCCGGGGGCTTCATTAATATTCTTAGCCTTTGGTGCCTTCGCTTTCTTGCGTGACTGTGGTTTGTTTACTTCCTCTTCTTCCGGTGTCTTGCGCTTATGCTGCCTATTAGGGTCTGAGGTAGTGTTCACTGAGTCTTCTTCTTCTTCTTCTTCATCTTCATTTCCACCATCTCCTCCCTGGTTGCTTTCAGTCTGCTGCGACTGAGTTTGTTCATCACTATCTTTGAGGGGGTCTTGCTGCTGCGTGTGACTGGGGCCTGCGCCCATATCGGTGACAGGAGGGACATGAATATTAGGTTTTGTTCCTACGTATTTTAGCCATTCTGTCGGCCACTGCTGTACTACCATGAGGATGTCATCCTTAGTCACTACATATGGTAACTTAAACCATTGATGCTTCTTATTTGTGCAAGCCTAGATAAAAATATGCTGCATATCGGCCTTGAAATTGACCGCTCCATCATACTGAGAGAACAACTCATTACTGAGCCGTGGGGTGTTTATAATCTCATATGAGATACTCATCATATAAAAGGCAAATACATAGTTTGTCATCTGTTGGTGGGTTTTATCCTATGAAACCCACAGCGATGCGTACCTGGCTGCGCCAGGCATGTGTGCTGGTACAGCAGCAAACTGTGCTTCAGTAGGTTCTTGCCATCCTACCAGTGTGATGAGGACAATCAACCATGAGTAGTGGAAGGGCCTACCTTTCTCTTGCGTGTCGCGAGCGTCTTCAAGGAATTCCTTCGCAAGATAGGATGCCCAGTTGTAGCTGTAGCCTTCGGCGCAGTTGATAGCAATTCTGATGACCGGGGTAGGCACTTCAGTTGGTCTTCATTTTCGCATAATTTTGCATGCTAAGAGCTCAGCTGTGAAGCGAATGTTCTGCTCTTGAATCACGGAAGTGTGATACCCGCGTTTCCCCTTCGTCAGGCCAAAGCGCTCCTTCATGCTTTGTGCAAGCTTCATATCTTCGTGCTTTGAGGGAAACTCTGTCCTCGGATCAGGCCCTGCCATTGGTAAGCCTATGATCCTATGAATGAGCTCACCATTAATAAGAATTTTCTTGTCGCCGATCCATAGGTAGCTGTCATGTACTAACGCCAGTAGCTACTTGACCATGATGGTGACTTGTGTGCTGTGACCAAAATGGGGAACATTGAGCATCTTCAGCAAACCAGCTAGATCCAAGCCAGCAGCCCACTATTTTACTTCCAATAAGGTCGCCCTAGTCTCTTGATATTTAACAAAGTGTAAGTATTGGGTTGGTGCGAATTGGGGAAAATTCCCACGGTCATTCGTGTCGTGGTCGACATACTTAAGCCGGTCTATTTTTCCTGTCATCGTGCCGACTAGCTGCACACCCGGGGGTAGCGAAGGGGTGCATATAGTGAACTTAGCGCTCCGCCGAGGTGGTTTAACTCCTGGTTGAATAGGCTGAAGATATGGTGGCTGCTGCGGGGCAATGTCCTCATCCCCTGCAAGTGGAATCTCTACTGAGCCAGGTGGATTCATCCCAGGATCCTCCAATGTTTGCCCTGATGGCTTATGTCTGTCTTCGTTCCACTTAGAACAAACTTCAGGCTTAAACTGTTTCCTGGAAGATCGTGTCTGCATTGGCGGGGTCGGTGCTGGTAGAGTCTCTTCACGGGCTACAGGCTCCGATGGGGGGGCGAAAATGTTTTGCAGACCCGTCTGTTCAAACTCTCTCAATAAGTCCTGGAGTTCACGATCAGCTGACATGGGTTCAATGGTGAAACTCAAGGAAATGCGGAATGCGATTTCCCTGCGCCCGGGTGTCTTCATATACAATCCATCGACCAAATCTACCATAAATGTACATTGAAGGTGCCAAATTTGACAGAGGTCCTATTGCCACGGCGCTATATTTCGACGGATATCATTAGGACAAGCAATTAAGGTAATTAAATTACCGGCGCTGCCAAATCGGCAGTGTTCCAATGGTCGGCTTTTGGGCTGCAGCACAGCCAGGTCTACAACTGCGTCACAATAAGGACCATCGACACCATATGGACCTTCGGCACATCTAGACAAATTTTGCGACCAAGCTGTGAGCTTCGATCCCGCAGGCTGGTACTTGGTGATTTCTTGGTCACCAGATCTATTAGTATGCTAAGGCCCGACCTCCGGATACGAGTTCTCTGCTACAGGTGCCCAGATATGTACAAACCTATGTGACCGTCGAGGTACATGTTTCCATGATTTGTAACAGTGCTCCAAGTGTTCCTGCAGTCCCCTCTGCCCATCGAACCTGTTGCGCACCTCCTGGAGCTGATCCACAAATCTTAGGCGAAGAGATCTCTGACAAGCTTCCCAACTAGGAATGTACTTCTTATGGTTATCCCTCCATCTTGCTTTGGTGGCGCGGAAATATTGAATCCAGATTCTCCCGTGTCTGTGAATCCGGTATCTGTTCTAAGAATGTCGCACTAGACTCTTCTGGGTCTGTCGAACCATCAAAAACGGGTAAGGCTCTTGTAAGGCATCTGAGAGACTTGGTAATTCTAGCACATCTATGTCCATGGAGCTCATACAATCGGTTCTTCCAGTTCTCTAAACCATCATCTGAGTCCGACATACAGGAGCTGTCACACTACCAATCCATAATACCTTCGACACTGGGGTCAATATAATCTTCTTCCTTTGCTGTGATGTTATAGATGTGCTCCAAAACATCCTGATCTTTGTTTCTGAGTGGTTCTGTGTATCTTGCTCCTTATGAGGGATCTAGTGGTACGATGAATCGCAACTCTTTCCCTTCGAAAGTCATTTGTCTTTTCTTAAGGTTAATGACTGCATCGTTGTCTAGTGCCCACTCAATACCTAACAAGGCTGGATAAGGGTTGCTGTCATTAATGATCTCAATAACTTCAAAGTTGGCTGCAGTACAGACTCCATCAATATCTACTGGAACATTAGGAAATCATCCTAGGGGCACAATCTTATGCTGATTGGCTAATCTCAACTGTATAGGGGACCAATCAAGGGTAGGTTTTCCCATCTGTTCCCAGGTTTGCTTGGTTAGGACATTGACTTCTGACCCTAAGTCCAAGATCACATCAGTCATCTCATACTTTCCTATCTGAGCGTTCAACCTCATTTCCCTACCAGTTCTTTTGACTCTATGAATAACTTTTGCCTGACCAGAACCTTGCTGAGGTTCACAGGAAGCAATAACTCTCTGCAACTCACTTAAAGCATTCTGATTTCTTAAAAGTTTCAGACAACTTTGTAAAAAGGAGGACAGTGTACTTACTTTATCCGTCGAAGCGTCTTGCAGCTGCGACTGCTGCTGATGTGGCTGCGCAGGTTCTACTGCTGTGCTAGAATCCACAAAATCTTTCTTGGCTTCCATGAATGTCTCCTTTTTTCTTTCAATATCAAAGGCGGGGACTTTCACGGGGGCCTTACGAACCCAAGCCTCGTCAGGTTGTTTCTCGGCAGGATGTATATGCGTCGTAGCTCCACTTCTGGTAACAACATTAATGGCTGGGGCAGGTCTTTGCTCAACGGAAATCATCTGAAGATTCTGAGTAGGGGCAATGTTTCTTTCCTGAATCTTAGCTATCAACTGTGGGCACTGCTCGATCACATGATCTACTGCGCGGCAATACCGACATGTCGTGGTCGGGTTTCAACAGTTGTGAGCCAGATGTCCGGCCTGGTTGCAGTTATAACACACCACCTGACCATGACCTCTGCCAGCTATGCCACCACGACCACGGCCTCCAAAACCACTTCTACCGGACGCACCACCACAGTATCCATAACCATCAGTACTCTATCCCTCATTTTGTACCCGATATGCATCGTAGGTGCATTCTCTCATGAGGTCATAACTGCGACACTCATCTTCATTATGTCCTACGGACTTACAGAATTTGTAGTAAGGGTTCTTGGGGACTTGCACATACCTCTGTAGCAGATAACAATTCTCAGGTCGATGCTGGCCAGTTGTCCGATAGATCTCACAATATAGAATAGTAGGGTTGAACGGGTTTGGCGCACCAGTATTCAGGTAATTTCTTACCACAGGACACTGTTCCTTGTCGTGACCTTATGTCTGACATTGTGTGCACCAGACCTCTTCACGACTGGTTTTTCCTTTCTTCATATCGCGAAGCTCTAGAGCCATCGCTACCAACTGTGCTTGGATTTGAGCGATACCATAGTTATCGTCGACAGGAGCAGTTTCAAGCTTCATCACGATTTCTAGAGCCTCCTGCTGGTCAGCAACCTTCTGTTGCATGAGTGGAGTTCTGATATGCGGTAGCAATGCTGTAATAAACCATTCCTTGTGCTGCACAGGTCCAATGGGGAAACTGACTTGGTCTAGAAAAACTTTGAATCTTTGATCAAAGTCCCACACTGATTCTCCACGCCTCTGCTGAATCTCTTTCAATTTAGTGATACACTGCGACTCAAATTTCGGCTTCTTAAATTCCTTTATCATTGCTGCTTTTATATCAGCCAATGCATGGTTCTGAGTGCTAGAGAATTTCATGAACCAGGTCAGAGCACGGTCTCTAAAAGAAGTAACCAGCTGCGCTCTTTTTGTATCTTGATCCATAATGGAATTAGCAGTCCACACTGCTTCACATAAAAACCAGAATTGTTCTAGATCCTCTGATCCAGTGCCTTTGAAAACAACGAGCTTAATGTCGTCATGCATATGGGCCATCGCAGGTCTAGGGGGGGAGGGAGGGGGACTGGAAGTGGGTGGGGAGGAACTTACTGGGGTGGACTGACTTGCGACATGAATACTCGAGCTAGGGTGACTTTCAGACTGCGACGGGTTCTCGGGGATAATAGGTCTTCGCTGCGGGGTTACCGGAGGGTGTCCAACAAAAGGGGTTTCTTCGGGTTCTGAATCTGCGGGGTTTACAGGGGGATACTTGGTATTCTAACCCTGGGAATAGGATCCAAAATCTCTCTTGTACCTTTTGCCACTTCGTAGAAAACCACTTTGCTCGTCGAAGGTATTTTCACTTGCAAACATAGGTTAGTAATACAAAATCTAACAGTCTGATTCAATGAGCAATATACCTTTTTCAGCCAATAACATTTTAATTCTCAAACTAAATGAATTCAAAAACTTACCCCTTGGTCCTTTGAAAAACTGCCGCTCGGCTTCACTAAAGGAGGTACTCGTGTCGATGGCGAACTCCGTCACGAATGCTTCAAGGGTTCGCGTTGTCCAGAAATCAACATCGCGGGATATCTCGTTGTTTACCCTTTTCAGTATATTAATTCTTGCAGGGGTCCAAGTAGGAAACTGACGTTCTCGGAAGTTCGTCCTTCGCTCTGTTAACCTGGATAACCACTGGTGCAACTCTATGTGGATACTACGAAATAAAATTTCATAAACATCACAAAAAACATACCTTTGTAAAAATTCATGTGCACTACGACGCGGATCTTTGTTCTCTTGTTTAGGGAATTTCAGATAAGTCTCATCAAGCCAATCACCGATTTCCTTCATAGAGGGTCTCCAGAGCATAGCCCTCGAGGTACGACGTAAACCCCTCTTGAGTAGATACTGAGTTCAACTGGCAACGAAACCAATTTGTTGGGCTATAGGGCAGACCCGGGTTTTATACCTTTAACTTCGCACCAACAAAAGACCCACAGAGTTGGCCCTTTCGGCAACAACTTGCGAACAGGTTGCAGTCTCACCTGAAACTGCTATGGGGTGCCGTAGAACCAGATTTCTGCAAGCAGAAGAGGGATATTACTGTACCTTTAGCTTTTAAATAGATTATAAATATAAATCACAGAGCTTAACATTCACTTATTTAGCTTCGTGGTTAGATAAACAAACAGTGCCTTGCGCAACCCTTTACTGGGAATTCACGGTGAAGTTATTATCTAGCAGTGATCTTTACTTATCAGATATATAGATATTAATGCATGAAAGAACACAACAAAAACAACACATAGAACCACGACACAAGATATAACGTGGTTCACACCCAGTGTAGGGGTTACGTCCACAGAACTGTGTTTTATTCAACTTTCTACAAAAACCACAGTTCTGATCTACGCACTCAGCTGTAGATCCCTTCAAGTCCTCAAAGCCGCGAACACAGCTGCAGGCCTCTGCGCACTCAGCTGCAGATTTCCATAATCACCCAAAAAACCTCTGCACACACAGCTGCAAAGGTCGTCCACGCACACAACTGGGACTTAACCTTTTCTTACAAAACAGCCTTAGCTTCGCATCAATTCCTCTTACACAAAAAGCCTAACCTGACTTATTTACATGAGTGCCTATTTATACAGCGCACTATTACAAAACCATGGACTTAAACCATGGGCACCCCGAACCCTAAACCCTGGATTTAAACCATGGGTTTATTACAAAATAAGGTTTTTACCCAACCACGACACCCCTAAGACTGTTTTGAGCCATAGCTCCACTTACAAGCTCCCAAAAACCCGCGGAGTTACCCACATTAAGGACTGGTAGGGTGCGCGCCCCAACATCAATCTTTCCCTAATAAACCTTTCGGGATCAGGGAGAGGATTGAATAATTGTCGACGGTTTCTTCGGATAGAAATTCTTGAAGGGATGTTAGACAATGGAGTCTCCAGATGGATCGAGTTTTAATTTTTTATGTTTTTTAAAGACTAGATCAATCAAAAGTTTTTTTTTTATCTTTTTAGTTGTTTAGAAAAAAGTTAAGCTAAGTCGTACTCGGGAATAAAAAGATTTATCCCCGACAACGGCGCCAAAAAGTGTTTCCGCCTTTCACACACCTGGGTCACGTGGCAGAATTCTTCAAGCCACTCGGTGTGTCCTTGGGGGCAATTCTCGAGTCAAGGCTATCACCTTGTTCTTGACTCCTCCGTTTAGGCTCAACTCCTAACGAAGCCACGGGGGGTAGACCCTATTAAGTTACTAAGGATGGTTTCTTAGTGTGGTGATGCTAAACTGAATTAGTTATTTAGGAGTTTGAATATTTTAACTACAGACAATTAAAGATGAAAAGATACGAAGATAAACACACGAAAGCACAAATTTGATACACCATATATATATATATAAAGCAAAAAATGACCAGTGCCTTAGAATGGAGTCAAATAAAAAAGATCAATGTGCTTGCATGTGATTGGAGTGAATGTTTTGCGATTGCATCTTGGTATGTTTTAAGTTAAAATTGAAGTATGAATTGATTAAATTAGGCTAAGGGGGGACTCCAGATATACCCGAGAGTACTTGGAGTCAAGAAAAGGGTATCTTGCAACTGTTTCAGCTTCGAGTAATTCCTTTGTGTCGATGCTGAAGCACTTTATACCTATAATGAATCCCGGTGGGTCCACAATATCTCTCACATATATTGCATCAGAAAGTATCATTCTAAGATACAATGGAGATATTTCTGAAACTCCATGAAGGGCGCCCATATGCAAGTGATATGATGGAAAATGGCCAGATTCAGTTAAAGGTGATCGAAAATTCAGAAAATATTTCCACAACTAGAAACATATTGGAACCCAAATCCACAAAGCCTACTCATGAATCATCTTCATTAGTTGGATTGCTACGCGAAATCAGTGACAAGTTCAAAAAAGGGGTTTCATGAAGTTCTAGAAAATAGGGCCTCTGGACATCCGTTTGAAAATGTACCAAGTTTGTTACCACAGAATCTGTGGCTGGGTGTTCATCCTCCACCAACTCATACATGTTGGATTTTGAAAACAATTAGGTTTTGACAGATGTCTGTTTTATTTACACTTGTATCAAAAACTGTTTGAAGAAGATCGACCTTTCTATTTGTGGAAGAACTTGATCCATAGATGTAGGATCTGATAAACTATCTTAGAAGCTCATATGTTTTGTATATAAGGATAGTATCTAAATTGGAAAGAGGTGGCAATTGGAGTTATGGAAATCCAATTTTGATGATATGCTGTATGACATGAAATGCTCTTCATCTTCAATACAGGTTCTACTTTGATATGATTATTATTATGAGTTGACTTTGTATCTTATGAATTGTATTTTTTGTGATTTATCCTGTATATGGTCAATTAAATCCCATTACATGACTCTTATGGTGAAATACAGTTATCTTTTAAACTTTTAATGACAGAGTCAGTCTCATTTTATAAATTCGTGCTCATAGTTCCTTTGATATTGAATTTTGTATTTTATTTTATGTTGTATAGAAATTTAATGGTTATATGATTTCCTTATATCTTTGATTACATACCAGCCCAGTTTTTATCTTGATTTCATTGAATTGTATTTTTGAAAAAGATTTCTTTAAGCTTGAACCCCTGTAGTCTAGGTTCAACTTTAGGGATAACATGTGGTTTTTTGTGTGATTTAAGATGTGTTTTACAAACCCTACTTATGTATGTCCTATGTCTAATGGACAGATGACCACTTTTACTGGGTTCAGGGATGGTGCTAATCGTTACACATTAAATCTTATGTCGATAGCTTGGGTATTGTACTCTCCTACATGTGATCTGGTGAGTTCAGGGGGCATTTTTTTAGGTCCCTCCACAAACAATCTCGTAGAGTATCATGTGGTGATTGGATTGTTGACGGATGACCTAGATGACAATGTAAGGGAGATTTGGGTTTACCTAGACTCTGAACTAGTTGTTCAACAACTTAACCAAGTCTATACTATTTGAAACCCCCTACTCCTTCGTACATTTCGAAGGGTTAGACTCTTGGAAAGGTCCTTTGAGCAAGTAACATATCAACATGTTTCGAGACATTTGAATGATGTGAGAGATTCCCTAGATAATTATGTCTTATATTTGTATATTCCTCACGATTAAAAGTCCATTACAACATAAAAAAACATGCATGTAAATTCATAAGTAGGCATATATTTCACACATCACATTTCTTGCATACACAACTGTAAATATAGTTTTTCATATATATATATTGTAAAACTGAGATACAAAAATGGGTTAAAGCATCAAGCTTTCAATGCCCTCAAATTTCAAGACTATCATGAGTTCAAAATACACATATATAGGGAAAAATCTAAAGCTTTGAAACTTTCATTAATAATACATATACAAAAAGTGGAAAATCTCTATAGACTAGTCATCGTCATTGTGGTGCTCATGGTAGCATATGATGGCCTGAGCTACTCTATGGAGTAGCCTCGAAAATTGTCCTGAGACCCCTGCAGTATGACGTTGGTAGTGTCGGGGTAATTCATTAGTGGTAACATCAGGAATCCCTACAATCAGGCGCTACAGGTTCTTCTCCAGATATCTAAGCTCATCATCTGCCTCGGGATGATATGCCACCATATCTCTAAACCCAGCTCGCCTGTCAAAGGAAACATCCCTATTAATTTGTCACAATGGTCTAGGAACTGAAAACACAGTCTCGCAAAGAATACAGACAAATATTCATAAAATTGGCAAAATGGCGCTGCAATGGAAGTAGCAGCTCTATATAATCAAATGAAATAATGATGATACAATACAATGATCATGCCAGATGCATGAATTCTAAGACAATTCGATTTCCCGAGGAGGTCATTCAAATTGAATGAGTGATTCTAGCTTAACTGAATTTAAGCCACATTGAACACTCAAGTTAACCATTGATGAAAACCCTAATTGACTCAAATGAGTCCTAACTGAAGTTGGAGTGCAATAAATGACTGAGTCTAACTGAAAGTAGCTCAGACACATGTCACTGCAAACCAACCAACAAGTGGTAGAGCATCAATAAATCCAATGAACCCTGATGAGGTTAACTAAAGTCTAACTGGACATCAGAGGTGGTTGGAGGCGCCCCTGTTGACTCCATCTCATTAAATATTAAATAAATAATCAATTTAATGAAAGGAGGTGCCTTTACTGCTTTGTTTAACTGATTGTAACCATCAGTTATCAATTAAGTGTATTTATGACACTCAAATCACCCTCAGAATGCTCCAGTTAGCCTCCCCGAATGAAGGAGAAGGATTAGTTGGCCTCCTTGACTGAAGGTAGGCAGGGGTGTGTTCATTTTGATGTCATACAATGCTCCTGTGATGTGAATTAAGTCAATAAAACTTAGGATAGTGGTTTAACTAGGTCAAATTGACCAAAATGAGTGTGTATGGTGGTAAATGTATCCAACACCCCCCCTTAAGCTATACTCAGAAGAAGTAGAAACATAAAGTGCATGAAATTATAGGGCCCCGAAAACTAAGGCCATAGGTCACCCTGTACAATAAAGTAACTACTTAATATAACCAAGGAAACGGGGAAAACCTCATGGGAAAAATACCCCCCCTCAATCTAAGTAGTAAATCAAGAAATTTTTGGTTCTTCTATGTAGCAGCATCCTGCGACTGTGCATGTGAACCTTTGAATCCAAAATAAATGAATATTTCTGGAGGAATATTCCACTTTGGAAGAATAACAATGCACTCAACTGATTCAGAAATATATACAGTTGCACGGTGAAAACTGGACCCATGTAGAGCAGCTAAAATCATCTGAAGAGAGAGCAAAGGTTCTTGAGGATTCGAACCATGTATGGAACACTCAAGAAACTGATATGTTGCATCCTTGAATAGAAATCCATGAGTGGTAAAATCAGCCCCAAATATTAGGATCAAGTGTCCAAGCGGATGCAGAATGTCTTCCTCTTTACTAGTTCTGTGAGGAGATGAGCATGTGACCAAAGGTAGAGAATCCCTGGGACTGTGGAGAGCGAATGATTGAGATCCATAATATGATATAGATTCATAAATAGATAATTATTCAAAAAATAACATATCAGAAACCTCATAAGAGGAAACTAACACCAAATCCCTAGCAGCAAATTTGAAGAGAAATTGCGGTACTTGATTTTTCACACCGAAATTGGTGAGAGCAGCTTCAAGCAGTACTGAAAGCTCTTGGATTTTAAAATTTGAACCAAATAATATCAAATTTGAAAGTAAATCAGATCCAAATAGGTTCACAACAGATCCAAAACTGTGAAATGAAATCAAATCCCAAGCAACAGTTTTGAAGGAGACTTGCAGTACTTGTTTCTTCACACCGTTGATGTGAACAGCTACAAGCAATATTGAAGGTTTATGAACCTAAAATTTTGAACCAAGAAATATCATATCAGATCCAAATAAGATCATATCATATCCAATAAGGTTCATATCAGATCCAAAAGTATGGTCAACCGATACGGTGGATGCACAGCTATCTTTTTCTTCAAAATTCTGAATTTTGGTGCATGTAATCTTGCAGGAATTTGTTGGAAGATCTAGATCATGGGGAGCGAACTGATAACTCTTGTAATCTAATATTTTTTCCAAAATATCCAAGGTATTATATATTTTCACACCAGCAGCAACAGTAGAGGGAGAAAAATCAAATTTCTCTTCACTTTCGAAAGCAATTACTGGAAAATTTTGTACATAATTCAAAGGAAAATCGCTGGTGAATGTTTGCATGGAAGTGCAGCAGTGTTTTTCTTCAATATCAGAGATTCAAATGTATTTTTATATTTCATACATATGAGGAGATGAGATATCATAGATCTCACAAAATTCTGGAGCATCAGGAGAAGAAGTCACTGCAAGGAGACTTTATTCAAATCGAATTGACTGTGTAGAAGATTATGCTTCTTCTTCATCTTGAACAACTTCATCAGAGAGAGTAGAGGCCGAGAATTTTGAGTAAATAACTCTTGTGGTGCTAGATGTGATCTCCAAAGTGCTATTATGATCCTCATTGTACTTTCCAAAGGTTTTGTCCAATTTTGTCCAGAGATCCTTTGGGTATTCAGCAGAACCAATAAGGTAGCGCAAGCTAGGAGAAAGGGCCAGACATATTGCTCCAAAAGCTCTATCACCATCATTTAGCTAGTCATTCTTATTCTCATAAGACTCTTTTCCAATTCCAATAGACACCTCATAGAGACCTCATCTCTTCAGAGATGCATTCATCTTCAACTTCCATTCCGAATAGCTTGTGAATGGGGTGAGAAGAGGGACTAATGAGTCCATTCGAAATTGTACCTGTTAAAACCTGGAAATCACAACAAAAGGGGCACCGTAAGGTCGGACAGCCTGCACATTTTAGGCTTTCATCACACCTAGCATAGTTGATCAAGCAAGCTTGACCAACAATTCCTTAACTTGGGGTATTAAGTGGTAAGCCTTGGCTTCTGGTGTAGTGCTAGATTTTTGAGCTTTTGGTCAATTTTTCATGCAAGACATGTCAAAAACCATGTTTTTGAGAGATCTGAGCTTCGTCCCGCCTTGAGATCTGATACCATATTAATTTTTCACAGTGGTATAGGAACTAAAAACACAATCTCGCAAAGAATACAGACAAATATGCATAAAATTGGCAAAATGGTGTTGCAATGGAACTAGAAACTCTGTATAATCAAATGAAAGAATGATGATACAATACAATGATCATGCCAGATGCATGAATTCCAAGGCAATTTGAATTCCCAAGGAGGTCATTCGAATTCAATGAGTGAGTCTAGCTTAACTGAATGTAAGCCACAGTGAACACTCAAGTTAACCACTGATCAAAACCATAATTGATTCAACCGAGTCCTAACTGAAGTCAGAGTGCAATAAATGACTGAGTCTAACTAAAAGTAGCTCAGACACATGTCACTGCAAGCCAACCAACAAGTGGTAGCGCATCAATAACTCCAATGAACCCCGATGAGGTTAACTGAAGTCTAACTGACCATCATAGGTTGTTGGAGGCGCCCCTGTTGACTCCAATTCATTAAATATTGATTAAATAATCAATTTAATGAAAGGAGATGCCTTCACTACTCTGTTTAACTGATTGTAACCATCATTTATCAATTAACTACATTTATAAAACTCAGATCACCTCCAAAGTGCTCCAGTTAGCCTCCTCGAATGAAGGAGAAGGATTAGTTGGCCTCCTTGACTGAAGGTAGGCGTGGGTGTGCTCATGATGATGTCATACAGTGCTCCTATGATGTCAATTAAGTCAATAAAACTTAGGATAGTGGTTTAACTAAGCCAAATTGACCAAAATGAGCATGTATGGTGGTAAATGTCTCCGACAATCCCAGCTGGATGTACAGGTCCAATGTCTGCATAGACCATTTTTCACTTGTCTCAGGTTTACAAAATAAAAATGAAATAAAATTGAAAAATTAAAAACATTATGGATAGTGTATTTCTCACCTCGATCACCCCACTCCTCTCCCTCGAGTAGTGGAAGCTCAAGATCCTCATGGAAGTATTCCCCCTCATAGGCATAGTACTCAATCATAAGTAGCTGGCCTCTCAACCAACACAAGAAGGTTGACCCGTAGACAACTTTAGGACCACCACCACCTATTAGCTAGAATATTTCACCTCCTGTGGACAGCAAGGTGTTCCACTGGTCTGAATGGTTCAGATCTAGAACAAATAGAAGACAGAGGTTGAAGACTCTCCCTAAACGCCGTAGATACCTGGAATGTGATGCTTCGATCGTTACCCTGTGTACCTGCAATAAGCTTCAACATGCGAACATATCAAAACCACCAGAATATAATCTACTGATCAATGTGAGTGACTAAGGAATCTAACAACATACATGTGAAATCAAACAACAACAATATATGTGGGACAGAAATCAACTTGCATTAAAGAAATATGAAGAAGTTTACAACCAAGCCTTAGTGTTGACATGCATCTCCATGAAACCAAACATTCTCATCCCCAAAAGCTCCGACTCTAGCTCTCTATGCTCTCCTAAATGATCTTGGGCCAAGTAATCAATCCAACAACATAACAATACCTTAAGAGTTCTTCCCTCAACCATGGCTATGAGCTCATATTTATAAGGCTTAATGGATAGGGTAGGTTGAGAGATTAGTGGGTGAGGTGGCCTCTAAGATCCTAGGATGAGGGATCTCGAGCTCAACTGACCCACAACAGTAGGGATAAAAAGAGGACATGAGGCTTATCATCTAGAAGCCTCGAGAAACTTCTATTTTTCCCTTTTTACCTAGGGTACCGTGTTTCTCCTTCAATGACAGAGTGGTTATGGTAAGAAATGCTCATGGACTGAGGTCCATAAGCAGTGGCACCGCTAGTCGGCAACAGGGGATAGGCGGTATAAACAAGGGTACCGCTCCTGGACAACAGAGTGTTACCACCTAAGTTGTACTTAGTGGTTTTTATCAAGTGAGCCCAGTGAACCGGATAGGGCTAACTTGTTCGGACTTCAAAAAGACCTTTGGAAGTACTTCTGGGAAGTGCTTGTTGTACTATATCACATGTTCATACCCCATGAGGGAATTGTAATAAATGTTCTAGCATGATAGTGTCTGTAAAAGAATAGGTCTCTTAGACTTTATTTGTTAATCCGATCAGCCCAGGGTGTTTTTTCCACTGGTTATTATTGGTTGTTGAACAAACGATTGATAATTTCTGAGTTTTTCACTCCATACCTCCAAAGTTGGGGTGGTCGGCTTGGCATTTAGGCCTATTGAGGTTATTAGAGTCTATGTGTCAATGTATAAACATGTTAGACATCATTTTTGAGTCATATGAACATGTCTAAGTCCCCCTATGTGTTTTTCAATTTTTCAATTTTTTAGTTTTTTCAGTGTTTTTTATTAAAATTTAATTTTTCCAAAACTTAGGCTATTTTTTAATAGTTTAATTGGAAAATTTGATTTTGTAATAAAAGTGGGCCAAATAATTAGTTTCAGTCATGTAGGTGCTCATTTTCAAGCTAAGAGCACCATGTAAACCCATAGACCCGCTATTTCCTAGTTTTGAGTGATTTTCCATCACTCAGGTCAAAAAGCCCCAAAAATCAATTATTGATTATTTTAATTAATAAATTGATGAATAATGGAGCAAATCCAAAAACAATAAATCAGTGGATTCTCAACCGATTTGATTGAAATCAGTTAGATCTGAAGCAGATTGACTGGATCTAACAAATCCTTGAATGAAGGAGGTGATCAAATCAGATCCAGAGTTGATCTTGAGCATCCTTTATGGGGAATTTCGTCCTCCCTCTCTCCTCAACACGTTTTGGCTCATCTGGACGAGTTTTGGGCCGATGTGTCAGTGTATGGGTTGATGTGTCAGCCAGATCAGGCCCCCGGTTGACAAGTAGGCTCAGTCCAGCTTTAGTTGTGCATTGATGAACTCTCCATCAGTTGATTTCACTTGATTCCATGAGGAATTGCACCCCCCATGGGATAGATGGCCTGCAAATTGTATATATCTTGTTGGAGGCTCCCTCTTCCAATTTAGTTAGAACTGGGATTGAGGTGCTGCTGCTATTGTAACTCTGTAATTCTTCATTTGAAATAAAGAAAAGCTTTGGAGGCAATACGATGTGGTGCCATTGCATGTGTGGATGATTATTGCCATTGTTTTACTGAGGTATCCTGTATCTGTGGTCATTTTTTGCTAATTTCTTGTAGATCTGTGGTTAAGATTGGTAATTAGCTTATTACAATATTGATAGGAAAGGTGTTGTTCAATAAATTTATTGAATGTCACTCTCCTTGGATGCATGTTTAGAGATCTAGATTTAGCATGTCCTCTAAGATTATATGCATGTTATCTTGAATCTCTTTGTATGTACTAATCGGATCTCACAAGTTTCTTGGCAAGTTCTTTGATTTCAGCTGAGTTGCAGGTTCATATTTTGGAGAGGATGCTGATCTAGTTTGCTTCTTCATTCTCCTCAAAACATTTCAAAGGCATAGTCCCTCGACATTCCACCTGAAAGATCCACTGGGGATCTTCAAGGAAAACAACACTTTTCTCCTCTTCTTCCTCCCTCAAAAATCAACACTTTACCCGGTTACTTTTTCAGTTCATATCTGTGATTTCATTTGGATCTGTTTCATCAAAATAAAATATACATAGATCTGATATTTCATAGCTCATATCCTAGTTCTTGCACTTAAAAATGTATCATAAGCATCTTAGATCTAGTTGTAGGGAAATTGTCCTTTTTGCATGAATTTGAAAGAAAACTTATAGATCACATGCATTAGATTTCCTTTCACTGTTATAAATTTCAATATTCTTCAATATCAGTGCATTTTAATTGGATGCACAAACATCAAGCCAAGATCCCAAGGAAAGCTTGCTTTCCTTGGTTCCTTTTTTGTTGGTTTAGCTAGTTTAATTTCATCATTTTTTTGAGATAAAATAGGCTGACCCAAAGGTACTCTTAAAGTGATTTTGGGCATTTGTTATTCTAACATGATCTCTGTCCTTTATCAGGTCTGACAGAGAAGAAAGGAAGCTTCTGTCCAAAGTGGCTTTTGGAGCGCTCAAATCCCCCCAGGGGTCTCTCTTTTGTCACAAAATTCTTAAAATTTTTGTATAACTGTAAGATCTTGGTTTCAGCCTGTATAAGGACCAATAAAGTTCTGATTTATCAGTCCTTTGATATTGTAACCACTGTAATAAAATCATTCTTTGAATAGGCTCTTTCGAGCCCATTCCCCATCCCCCCTTGGGGGATTCGCGTCGGTGCCATTTTCGTCATTTTCTGCTTATTCCTTTTTCACTAGAATTGATCTGATTTGCAGGGTAGTATACTTGATATTTTTGTTAATTCCATAATCCATATCTTACATTTCAAAGTAATCATAATACTTACCCCACGATTTCCCGAGTGACCCGCAAGGGGAAAGAGATTCGTGGTAGGATTAATCAGAAAACCAGATTTGTGTAGTTGTTTTATTTTTCATCTTTTGTTTATCAGCAATTTAAAATTAACCCCTCCTTGATTCCCCGATTGAGATCCACTTGGATCGAAAGAGGTTCTTGGAGGCTTTTTTCTTTTAAACAAGAACACTTAGTTAAAAGTTATTAAAATTTACAAGACTCCAGTGTGTATGCTCTGCACTTGGCTGCGGTTCATTCGATCAGTCAAGCTGTATCAAAAGCACTTGGGTGAATAGCATAATTAGGACTTACTCTCCCCAATTGACAAACCATTAGGTGAAAATCCAACACCTCGATTGAACCTCTACGGTGGCAAAATACCCAAAGGAAGCGAGAACTTACTGAAAAGTGACCTTGGGGCGCTGATCTCTGAAACACCCTAACGGGTGCGTTATGAACAATAGCCCCAGAGACTCCATTTCAGCCCAGATATTCCTTGCGGGTAGCCGTAAAGGTTTTGTTTTGGACATACTCCAAGTACTCTCGGGTATATCTGGAGTCCCCCCTTAGACTAATTTAATCAATTCATACTTCAATTTTAACTTAAAACATACCAAGATGCAATCGCAAAACATTCACTCCAAGCACATGCAAGCACATTGATATTTTTTATTTGACTCCATTCTAAGGCACTGGTCATTTTTTGCTTTATATATATATATGGTGTATCAACTTTGTGCTTTCGTGTGTTTATCTTCGTATCTTGTCATCTTTAATTGTCTGTAGTTAAAATATTCAAACTCCTAAATAACTAATTTAGTTTAGCATCACCACACTAAGTAACCATCCTTAGTAACTTAATAGGGTCTACCCCCCTTGGCTTCGTTAGGAGTTGAGCCTAAACAAAAAAGTCAAGAACAAGGTGACAGCCTTGACTCTAGACTTGCTCCCAAGGACACACCGAGTGGCTTGAAGATTTCTGCCACATGACCCAGGTGTGTGAAAGGTGGCAACACTTTTTGGCGCCGTTGCCGGGGATAAATCTTTTTATTCCCGCGTACGACTTAGCTTAAATTTTTTCTAAACAACTAAAAAGATAAAAAAAAAACTTTTGATTGATCTAGTCTTTAAAAAACATAAAAATTAAAACTCGATCCATCTGGCGACTCCATTGTCTAACAGCCCTTTAAGAATTTCTACCCGAAGAAACCGCCGACAATTATTGAATCCTCTCCCTGATCCCGAAAGGTTTATTAGGGAAAGATTGAATAGGCAGACTTCTCGTAGAAACCTTGAAGATTTAGGAGACCAATCCCTTGCAGATATCCATAACATATTTGTAGAGAGTCATGTTCACCAATCTCAAGAAATGACGGAATTATTCAAACCCATTGACTTTTCTCAGATAGCAGGTGCTCCCCATGCCATTCCGAAATATGCTATCAAGAAGCTCCCCAGGTTCGAGGGAAATAATGCCACCACTGCCAAGACTCATCTCCAAAAATTTCAAAGGCACCTAGTCAGTTATTGTGATGATGTTGCCTCTAACCATGAAGATATCAAAATGAAGCTCTTCGCTTTGTCCTTAGAGGATGATGCTGTGGAGTGGTATGAAAACCTTGGTGATGATTTGTATAAAACTCTTAGTGATTTCCTAGAGGTTTTTAAGAAGAAATGGGGGGAAAAGAAAGAACCAAGACATCTACTTGCCGCCCTCCATAACATAAAGAAGATGGAGAATGAAACCATTGATGAATTTAATACTAAGTTCAGGCATGTGGTTGCGGAATTCCCTAGAGAAATCAAGCCAAGGGATGCCTCCATCCTCATATATTACATTGAAGCTTTCAATGGTGATTTGAGGTACCAATTAAGGGACAAAGAGCCAGCCGATCTAAAAACTGCTTAGGAATTGGCTGAGAAAATAGAAAAGAATATGCAATCTTCAGGTAAATCCAACATTCCAGGTTACACTAGGGGAAACACTTCGTACAACGAAGAAAAGGGAAAAGCCTTTGAATCAAAATAAAAGAGAGCGTCTAAAGACCCCATGGAAAAGATAGCTAGCATGTTGGAAAAAGTGATGACTAGTCAGGACCAATTCATGACAAAAATCCAAAACAAAATAGTCACACTGGAGAGAAATAGTAGACCTAGGAATTTTCAGCCAAAACAGAATCAAGTGTATCAAAGGAAGTTTCCTCAGCAAGAGCCTAAGATTCCAAACCAGTTAGAATCAACTAGCATGGTAGATGAAGTAAGTCCTTGGTGTAGACCTTGTGAGCAATTCCACCCAGAAAGCACTTGCTACATAGCAAATCAGATTATAGAACATGGGATGGCGGAGGTCAGTAATCAGGAAACAACATCAGGTGAGTCTAATCATATATACATGGTTGGCCAGGCATACCCTTTGTCACCATCTAAATAGTACAATCCTGAGGATGAAACCATTGCAGAATCTTATAGTTA
>LPNX010592376.1:74359-288681 GCA_001517045.1 Pseudotsuga menziesii | reverse complement strand
GGGGGTAACATCCCTCACATGACCCCTCCACCTGGGGGCATGGGCCCCAACGTGGTCCAACCCACTACCGTGTCACACCCTCCATCCAGTTTTCCATACATGGCTAGCATCAACCTACCTGACCTAGCCAGGTTAACCAACGACCCCATCTGGCACAACCTTGTGTGGCCCCACATGCCTACCAAACTCCCCTCTGACATCCCTAAGTTTGAGGGTAAGGCAGGTGAGGACCCACAGAACCATATCATGTCTTTCCATCTATGGTGTTCCTCCAATTCCATAGTAGACGACTCCATTCGCCTCTGTTTATTACAGCGCACTTTCACTGGCTCGGCTTCCAAATGGTATATCGAGCAACCCCATGGAACCCACACCACCTTTACGTCCCTGGCCTCAACCTTCCTCCAGTTCTTCCAGTTACCTGTTCGCTATGATGCAGGCGTCGAGATCCTCCTATCATGCAGACAGAACATGGCTACCCACATCACCGACCACATCCATGAATGGCGGCGACGCCGTAGCCTATGCAAAATCAAGCTAGATGACTGGATCTTCCTAGATTGGTTCCTCAAGTCCCTCCTTCCGCTCATTGCTAAGGATGTGGCAGCTGAACGACCCCAGACTGAAGAAGAGGCTATCCTTAAGGCCCAGGAGTTTGATCTCATTTACGCCCAGTCGGGTTATCTTTACACCATCATACCGGACGCCCCTCGAGGCGATCCCCCACATCATGATGCGCCGGGGGCATCCCACGCTGCCGATGGCATCATCGGCCGCCTCTCTTCGCAGCCTCAGTCCTTTTCCATAGCCCATCCTACTCCTGGACCTGAACTTTCACGGGCTACATCACAGTCCGGAGCAACCAACTCGTATGCTCACATGCCCCATCAACACCATACCCATGGACCCTCATGTCCACCTCAGTGTTTTGGAAATATGACTTCTGCTTACCCCTCCCCGGTCGCACCTCATCCATACTATCACCAGCAGGCTGCACTAGCTCTTGTGCCACCACAATCCCAACCTCATTATTATCAGCCACAGCCAGCCCCTGCGGCAAACCCACAACCCTCTCCATAGCACTATCAACAACCCCCTCAAGTAGCCGTGCCAGTGCAGCCTCCACCTCCATATTACCCACCGCAGCCTGCTCCCGCACCTGCGCAAATTCAGAATCCACCTACTACCCAAGGGCAGGTTTACGCCCAAGAAGACCCGCCGCAAAATCAGAACAACCAACGCAACCAGGGCCAACAAAACCGCGGCAGGGGCCGAAATCATGGGAACAACCAGCAAACCGAGAAAGCTGGTCAACACCCTAATACCCCTGCTAATAATAACGTGGTCCCTACCAACGAAAACCCCGATCGCCCGCCCAAGCAGGCTAAAAACCCCAACTTGCGAACAAACTTCCCTTGTTCTGTTTGCGGGGTCTATGGCCACTACACACATTTTTGTCCACATATGGAGTGAGTTCAACAACTTTTGGCAGCTGATAGACTACGCCAAGGACAAGCGGCTCCTCAAGCACCACCCAATCCCCCACAACCTCAACAGCCACCTTTGGTGCTGCAAAACCCCTTACCAAACCAAGGCTTAGTGAACACTGAACCATTGGCTCCCCCTCAAGCTACTGCGCCTATCCAACAAATCACTTACGCTGCTCCTGATCAACCCCCGTCTGACTCAGGTACCCACCATCTGTTGATGATGTCCTCCGATGAGGTCAACCTCCAGACCCGACGGAACCAATATGGCTCCACCCCGGAAGCACCACCCACCAATAACCCCACTAACGCTCATCCCTCCGATCAGCCGTTACGTATACCTCCACCTCCACTAGATGGAGCTCCCAAAGCACCCCGTTTCCCACTTTGCCGTATCAATAACAACCCCAATGCGCGAGCTGCGTCAAACTACAACATCATAGACGATTTAGCCCAATCTCCCGCAGCCATGTCTGTGTTAGAAGTCTTAAGAAATTTCCCTTCGCAGCGTAATACTTTACTCTCAGCCATTGGGGCTATCGATCCACATGATTCGCAGTTAATGGCATATGATTTGGACCAATCCGAACCCCGCCTGCCCTCCAACTTATCATTCCAAGTTACTGTCTCCATCCGGAATTTTGTCGTCCATCGATGCATTATTGATGAAGGTGCCTCTACATGTGTCATGCCCATCTCCATCTGGCAGAAAATGGGATCCCCCCCTCTCCAACCGTCCTCCACTGCGTTGCGAGCCTACGACGGCCGTTCAGCTCAACCACAAGGCTTATTAACCAATGTCCCCGTCCAGCTGGCTGGTAAAATGGTCCTGATAAACATCGAGGTTATCAATGCCCAGCTTGACTACAACCTTTTACTTGGCCGCAGTTACATGTATGCTATGCGGGCAATTACTTCTACCGTTTTTTGCATCATGATGTTCCCTCATGAGGGACGCGTGGTCAAAGTTGACCAACTCACGTACTACGATCCCAAGGCCGTCGCGACACCCGAAAATGTTCTCCCCATGATTGAACAAACTATCTCGGTTGCCCCCAACACAGCCGTTCCTTCTATAGGGCCCATGCTCCCCATGGTTGAACAACTTATTCCGGATGCCACCACCTCCTTGGTTTCTTCTGTGGGGCCCGGAGTTTACTCAGACACACCGATGACCTCCACTTTTCCATCTCTCCCACCACCGTCATCTACTACTGAAGTGGCCGACCTATTGACTCTGTCCCACGACATGAGAACCGCTAGTAATCAACCACCGTTGTTGCCTCAACCCCCTTTTGTACCTAGCCACATTGGTGCCACACCCATACATACCATACCTTTCCTCTTCCCTCCCTCAGGAGTGGTTAGCGCCCCAGTCATGGCTACCCTTAGCCTCCCTGGTTTAACCTTAGGATTACCTGTTTGGTATCTTTCGCCTCCAGTTCGTCCGCCGACACCAGATGTCGTCCTGCAACCAGTGCAACAAATATGCAATCGCAAAACAGTCACTCCAAGCACATGCAAGCACATTGATCTTTTTGATTTGACTCCATTCTAAGGCACTGGTCATTTTTTGCTTTATATATATAAATGGTGTATCAACTTTGTGCTTTGATGTGTTTATCTTCGTATCTTGTCATCTTTAATTGTCTGTAGTTAAAATATTCAAACTCCTAAATAACTAATTCAGTTTAGCATCACCACACTAAGAAACCATCCTTAGTAACTTAATAGGGTCTACCCCCCTTGGCTTCGTTAGGAGTTGAGCCTAAACAGAAAAGTCAAGAACAAGGTGACAGCCTTGACTCGAGACTTGCCCCCAAGGACACACTGAGTGGCTTCAAGATTTCTGCCACATGACCCAGGTGTGTGAAAGGCGGCAACACTTTTTGGCGCCATTGCCGGGGATAAATCTTTTTATTCCCGAGTACGACTTAGCTTAACTTTTTTCTAAACAACTAAAAAGATAAAAAAAAACTTTTGATTGATCTAGTCTTTAAAAAACATAAAAATTAAAACTCGATCCATCTGGCGACTCCATTGTCTAACATCCCTTCAAGAATTTCTACCCGAAGAAATCGCCGACAATTATTCAATCCTCTCCCTGATCCCGAAAGGTTTATTAGGGAAAGATTGAATAGGCAGACTTCTCGTAGAAACCTTGAAGATTTAGGAGACCAATCCCTCGCAGATATCCATAACATATTTGTAGAGAGTCATGTTCACCAATCTCAAGAAATGACGGAATTATTCAAACCCATTGACTTTTCTCAGATAGCAGGTGCTCCCCATGCCATTCCGAAAGATGCCATTCTTTTTGAAGTCCGAACAAGTTAGCCCTGTCCAGTTCACTGGGCTCACTTGATAAAAACCACTAAGTACAACTTAGGTGGTAACACTCTATTATCCAAGAGCGGTACCCTTGTTTATATCGCCTATCCCCTGTTGCCGACTAGCGGTGCCACTGCTTATGGACCTTAGTCCATGAGCATTTCTTACCACAACCACTCTGTCATTGAAGGAGAAACACGGTACCCTGGGTAAAAAGGGAAAAATAGAAGTTTCTCGAGGCTTCTAGATGATAAGCCTCATGTCCTCTTTTTATCCCTACTGTTGTGGGTCAGTTGAGCTCGGGATCCCTCATCCTAGGATATTAGAGGCCACCTCACCCACTAATCTCTCAACCTACCCTATCCATTAAGCCTTATAAATATGAGCTCATAGCCATGGTTGAGGGAAGAACTCTTAAGGTATTGTTATGCTGTTGGATTGATTACTTGGCCCAAGATCATTTAGGAGAGCATAAAGAGCTAGAGTCGGAGCTTTTGGGGATGAGAATGTTTGGTTTCATGGAGATGCATGTCAACACTAAGGCTTGGTTGTAAAATTCTTCATATTTCTTTAATGCAAGTCGATTTCTGTCCCACATATATTGTTGTTGTTTGATTTCACATGTATGTTGTTAGATTCCTTAGTCACTAACATTGATTAGTAGATTATATTCTGGTGGTTTCGATATGTTCGCATGTTGAAGCTTATTGCAGGTTCACAGGGTAACGATCGAAGCATCACATTCTAGGTATCTACAACGTTTAGGGAGAGTCTTCAACCTCTGTCTTCTATTTGTTCTGGATCTGAACCATTCAGACCAGTGGAACACCTTGCTGTCCACAGGAGGTGAAATATTCCAGCTAATAGGTGGTGGTGGTCCTAAAGTTGTCTACAGGTCAACCTTCTTTTGTTGGTTGAGAGGCCAGCTACTTATGATTGAGGACTATGCCTATGAGGGGGAAGACTTCCATGAGGATCTTGAGCTTCCACTACTCGAGGGAGAGGAGTGGGGTGATCGAGGTGAGAAATACACTATCCATCATGTTTTTAATTTTTCAATTTTATTTCATTTTTATTTTGTAAACCTTGAGACAAGTGAAAAATGGTCTATGCAGACATTGGACTTGTACGTCCAGCTGGGATTGTTGGAGACATTTACCACCATACATGCTCATTTTGGTCAATTTGGCTTAGTTAAACCACTATCCTAAGTTTTATTGCTTAATTGACATCATAGGAGCACTGTATGACATCATCATGAGCACACCCATGCCTACCTTCAGTCAAGGAGGCCAACTAAGCCTTCTCCTTCATTCGAGGAGGATAACTGGAGCACTTTGGAGGTGATCTGAGTTTCATAAATGCCGTTAATTGATAACTGATCATTACAATCAGTTAAACAGAGCAATGAAGGCATCTCCTTTCATTAAATTGATTATTTAATTAATATTTAATGAATTGGAGTCAACAGGGGCGCCTCCAACCACCTATGATGGTCAGTTAGACTTCAGTTAACCTCATCGGGGTTCATTGGAGTTATTGATGCGCTACCACTTGTTGGTTGGCTTGTAGTGACATGTGTTTGAGCTACTTTTAGTTAGACTCAGTCATTTATTGCACTCTGACTTCAGTTAGGACTCGGTTGAATCAATTATGGTTTTGATCAGTGGTTAACTTGAGTGTTCACTGTGGCTTACATTCAGTTAAGCTAGATTCACTCATTGAATTCGAATGACCTCCTTGGGAATTCAAATTGTCTTGGAATTCATGCATCTGGCATGATCATTGTATTGTATCATCATTCTTTCATTTGATTATACAGAGTTTCTAGTTCCATTGCAACACCGTTTTGCCAATTTTATGCATATTTGTCTGTATTCTTTGCGAGATTGTGTTTTTAGTTCCTAGACCACTGTGACAAATTAATATGGTATCAGATCTCAGGGCGGGACGAAGCTCAGATCTCTCAAAAACATGGTTTTTGACATATCTTGCATGAAAAATTGACCAAAAGCTCAAAAATCCAGCACTACACCAGAGGCCAAGGCTTACCACTTAATACCCCAAGTTAAGGAATTGTTGGTCAAGCTTGCTTGATCAACTATGCTAGGTGTGATGAAAGCCTAAAATGTGCAGGCTGTTCGACCTTACGGTGCCCCTTTTGTTGTGATTTTCAGGTTTTAACAGGTACAATTTCGAATGGACTCATCAGTCCCTCTTCTCACCCCATTCACAAGCTATTCAGAATGGAAGTTGAAGATGAATGCATATTTGAAGAGATGAGGTCTCTATGAGGTGTCTATTGGAATTGGAAAAGAGTCTTATGAGAATGAGAATGACTGGCTAAATGATGGTGATAGAGCTTTTGGAGCAATATGTCTGGCCCTTTCTCCTAGCTTGCGCTACCTTATTGGTTCTGTTGAATACCCAAAGGATCTCTGGACAAAATTGGACAAAACATTTGGCAAGTACAATGAGGATCATAATAGCACTTTGGAGATCACATCTAGCACCACAGGAGTTATTTACTCAAAATTCTCGGCCTCTACTCTCTCTGATGAAGTTGTTCAAGATGAAGAAGAAGCATAATCTTCTACACAGTCAATTCAATTTGAATAAAGTCTCCTTGCAGTGAATTCTTCTCCTGATGCTCTAGAATTTTGTGAGATCTATGATATCTCATCTCCTCATATGGATGAAATAGAAAAAGACATTCGAATCTCTGATATTGAAGAAAAACACTGTTGCACTTCCATGCAAATATTCACCAGCGATTTTCCTTTGAATTATGTACAAAATTTTCCAGTAATTGCTTTCGAAAGTGAAGAGAAATTTGATTTTTCTCCCTCTACTGTTGCTGATGGTGTGAAAATATATAATACCTTGGATAATTTGGAAAAAATATTATATTACAAGAGTGATCAGTTTGCTCCCCATGATCTAGATCTTCCAACAAATTCCTGCAAGATTGCATGCACCAAAATTCAGAATTTTGAAGAAAAAGATAGCTGTGCATCCACCGTATCGGTTGACCATACTTTTGGATCTGATATGAACCTTATTGGATCTGATATGATCTTATTTGGATCTGATATGATATTTCTTGGTTCAAAATTTCAGGTTCATAAACCTTCAATATTGCTTGTAGCTGTTCTCATCAACGGTGTGAAGAAACAAGTACTGCAAGTCTCCTTCAAAACTGTTGCTGGGGATTTGATTTCATTTCACAGTTTTGGATCTGTTGTGAACCTATTTGGATCTAATTTAATTTCAAATCTGATATTATTTGGTTCAAATTTTAAAATCCAAGAGCTTTCAGTACTGCTTGAAGCTGCTCTCACCAATTTCGGTGTGAAAAATCAAGTACCGCAATTTCTCTTCAAATTTGTTGCTGGGGATTTGGTGTTAGTTTCCTCTTATGAGGTTTCTGATATGTTATTTTGTGAATAATTATCTATTTATGAATCTATATCATATTATGGATCTCAATCATTCGCTCTCCACAGTCCCAGGGCTTCTCTACCTTTGGTCACATGCTCATCTCCTCACAGAACTAGTAAAGAGGAAGACATTCTGCATCCGCTTGGACACTTGCTCCTAATATTTGGGGCTGATTTTACCACTCATGGTTTTCTATTCAAGGATGCAACATATCAGTTTCTTGAGTGTTCCATACATGGTTCGAATCCTCAAGAACCTTTGCTCTCTCTTCAGATGATTTTAGCTTCTCTACATGGGTCCAGTTTTCACCATGCAACTGTATATATTTCTGAATCAGTTGAGTGCATTGTTATTGTTCCAAAGTGGAATATTACTCCAGACATATTCATTTATTTTGGATTTATAGGTTCACATGCACAGTCGCAGGATGCTGCTACATAGAAGAACAAAAAATTTCTTGATTTACTACTTAGATTGAGGGGGGGTATTTTTCCCATGAGGTTTTCCCCGTTTCCTTGGTTATATTAAGTAGTTACTTTATTATACAGGGTGACCTATGGCCTTAGTTTTTGGGGCCCTAGAATTTCATGCACTTTATGTTTCTACTTCTTCTGAGTATAGCTTAAGGGGCGGTGTTGGAGACATTTACCACCACAGACACTCATTTTGGTCAATTTGGCCTAGTTAAACCACTATCCTAAGTTTTATTGACTTAATTGACATCAGAGGAGCATTGTATGACATCAAAATGAGCACACCCCTGCCTACCTTCAGTCAAGGAGGCCGACTAAGCCTTCTCCTTCATTTGGGGAGGCTAACTGGAGCACTCTGAGGGTGATTTGAGTGTCATAAATACACTTAATTGATAACTGATGGTTACAATCAGTTAAACAGAGCAGTGAAGGCACCTCCTTTCATTAAATTGATTATTTATTTAATATTTAATGAGATGGAGTCAACAGGGGTGCCTCCAACCACCTCTGATGGCCAGTTAGACTTTAGTTAACCTCATCGGGGTTCATTGGAGTTATTGATGCTCTACCACTTGTTGGTTGGTTTGCAGTGACATGTGTCTGAGCTACTTTCAGTTAGACTCAGTCATTTATTACACTCTGACTTCAGTTAGGACTCATTTGAGTCAATTACGGTTTTGATCAGTGGTTAACTTGAGTGTTCATTGTGGCTTACATTCAGTTAAGCTAGAATCACTCATTCAATTTGAATGACCTCCTCGGGAAATCTAATTGTCTTAGAATTCATGCATCTGGCATGATCATTGTATTGTATCATCATTATTTCATTTGATTATATAGAGCTTCTACTTCCATTGCAGCGCCATTTTGCCAGTTTTATGAATATTTGTCTGTATTCTTTGCGAGACTGTGTTTTCAGTTCCTAGACCATTGTGACAAATTAATAGGGATGTTGCCTTTGACAGGCAAGCTGGGTTTAGAGATATGGTGGCATATCATCCCGAGGCAGATGATGAGCTTGGATATCTGGAGAAGAACCTGTAGCGCCTGATTGTAGGGATTCCTGATGTTACCACTAATGAATTACCCCGGCACTACCAATGTCATACTGCAGGGGTATCAGGACAATTTTCCAGGCTACTCCATAGAGTAGCTCAGGCCATCATATGCTACCATGAGCACCACAATGACGATGACTAGTCTATAGAGATTTTCCACTTTTTGTATATGTATTATTAATGAAAGCTTCAAAGCTTCAGATTTTTCCCTATATATGTGTATTTTGAACTCATGATAGTCTTGAAATTTGAGGGCATTGAAAGCTTGATGCTTCAGCCCATTTTTGTATCTCAGTTTTACAATATATATATATATATATATATATATGAAAAACTATATTTACAGTTGTGTATGCAAGAAATGTGATGTGTGAAATATATGCCTACTTATGAATTTACATGCATGTTTTTTTATGTTGTAATGGACTTTTAATTGTGAGGAATAAACAAATCTAAGACATAATTATCTAGGGAATCTGTCACATCATTCAAATGTCTCGAAACATGTTGATATGTTACTTGCTCAAAGGACCTTTCCAAGAGTCTAACCCTTCGAAATGTATGAAGGAGTAGGGGGTTTCAAATAGTATAGACTTGGTTAAGTTGTTGAACAACTAGTTCAGAGTCTAGGTAAACCCAAATCTCCCTTACATTGTCAGCTAGGGAATCCGTCAACAATCCAATCACCACATGATACTCTGCGAGATTGTTTGTGGAGGGACCTAAAAAAATGCCCCCTGAACTCACCAGATCACATGTAGGAGAGTACAATACCCAAGCTATCGACACAAGATTTAATGTGTAACGATTAGCACCATCCCTGAACCCAGTAAAAGTGGTCATCTGTCCATTAGACATAGGACATGCATAAGTAGGGTTTGTAAAACACATCTTAAATCACACAAAAAACCACATGTTATCCCTAAAGTTGAACCTAGACTACAGGGGTTCAAGCTTAAAGAAATATTTTTCAAAAATACAATTCAATGAAATCAAGATAAAAATTGGGCTGGTATGTAATCAAAGATATAAGGAAATCATATAACCATTAAATTTCTATACAACATAAAATAAAATACAAAATTCAATATCAAAGGAACTATGCGCACGAATTTATAAAATGAGACTGACTCTGTCATTAAAAGTTTAAAAGATAACTGTATTTCACCATAAGAATCATGTAATTGGATTTAATTGACCATATACAGGATAAATCACAAAAATTACAATTCATAAGATACAAAGTCAACTCATAATCATAATCATATCAAAGCAGAACCTGTATTGAAGATAAAGAGCATTTCATGTCATACAACATATCATCAAAATTGGATTTCCATAACTCCAATTGCCACCTCTTTCCAATTTAGATACTATCCTTATATACAAAACATATGAGCTTCTAAGATAGTTTATCAGATCCTACATCTATGGATCAAGTTCTTCCACAAATAGAAAGGTCGATCTTCTTCAAACAGTTTTTGATACAAGTGTAAATAAAACAGACATCTGTCAAAACCTAATTGTTTTCAAAAGCCAACATGTATGAGTTGGTGGAGGATGAACACCTAGCCACAGATTCAGTGGTAACAAACTTGGTACATTTTCAAATGGATGTCCAGAGGCCCTATTTTCTAGAACTTCATGAAACCCCTTTTCTGAACTTGTCACTGATTTCGCGTAGCAATCCAACTAATGAAGACGATTCATGAGTAGGCTTTGCGGATTTGGGTTCCAATATGTTTCTAGTTGTGGAAATATTTTCTGAATTTTCGATCACCTTTAACTAAATCTGACGATTTTCCATCATATCACTTGCATATGGGCGCCCTTCATGGAGTTTCAGAAATATCTCCATTGTATCTCAGAATGATACTTTCTGATGCAATATATGTGAGAGATATTGTCGACCCACCGGGATTCATTATAGGTATAAAGTGCTTCAGCATCGACACAAAGGAATTACTCGAAGCTGAAACAGTTGCAAGATACCCTTTTCTTGATGTCTCAAGAAGAGGTTTACTGACCTCTGGACCATTTGCAAGTGAGTGCACAAGAATATCAATGCTTCTGAAATCTTGTTTTACAGACTCTGCAACTTTCTGAACTGTCCAATTTGAAGCTCCTGTGTACCTTTTGTTTGCTTTTACATCTTCAGGAACATCCTCGAGGGTATCATAGATATCATCTAGAGGATAAATCTTAGAGATTTCCATCAAGGAACCATTTGGCAGCACACGTGATTCATCAAACTTGCCTCGTTTCAGGCTGGTTTCAAATATGTTTAGGGTTGGCACCCAAGTGCCAACAAGAATTTCTGCACCAGCAATAGCAAAGGACTTTGCTATTGCCCACCCATATCCATTGTCATCAGCTATTCCAGCAATAAATGCTCTTTTTCCTCTCAAATCAATGGAAAGTCTAGAGGGCGCTTCGTTATCACTAGCAACAGTTCGAATCTCTTTTGTATGCAGATTCCTTAGGTTTTCTTGCTAGTTCAATTTTGGTTACACCAGGTCTAGGGATAATACGACTATCCCTGCACATGGCCTTGTAGTTATTTACCCCATCCTCAAGTGGTTTCTCAAGGTATAACCTTCAACCCTAACAACTTGTGAGATATTTCGAAGCACACCTTGTGTTCTATAAATGAAAAAATTTATACTCAATTGACTTTTCTTCCACATGAGTTCCATCATAAGTGATTTTCCATTTGATCTCGGTATCCAAGTTGAAACCTGAGTGATAACTTTGACATCTGGATGCTGCCAAAAACTGAAATTTTGTTGGAGCATATCTGATGACAACATCTGGTTTCATCTGGGGATGGCATGCTCCCTGTGAGCTGCCAAGAACAGGTAGACAAGTGCCTTTCCATTTCATTGGGCTAGAGTCTTCATCACAAATCTCCGCTACTTTAAAAAACTTTGAAAACAAACTACTGGTTGAATCTTTAAACTGTTGGGCTTAGGGTAGACCCGGGTTCAATACTTTTGTCTTTGCACCAACAAAACACCCACAGTGTTGGCCCTTTTGGCAACAACCTACGAACAGGTTGCAGTCTCACCCGAAACAACTATGGGGTGCCGCAGAATCAGGTTTCTGCAAGCAGAAGAGGGATATTACTGTACCTTTAGCTTCTAACAAATGATAATCATAAAATACAAAGATTTGATATTCACTTATTTAGCTTCGCGGTTAGATAAACAACAGTTCCTTGCTTAACCCTTTACTGGGAATTCACAACGAAGTTAATATTTAGTAGTGATATTACTTATCAGTTATATAATTATTAATGCATAAAAGAACATAAATTAACACAACAAAACCACAACACATGATATAACGTGGTTCACCCCCAGTTTAGGGGCTATGTCCACAGAACTGTGTTTTATTCAACTCTTTACAAAAACCACAGTTCTGATCTGCGCACTCAACTGTAGATCCCTTCAATTCCTCAAAGCTGCGCACTAAGCTGTAGATCTCTGCACACACAGCTGCAGATCTTCTTAATCACCCAAAACCCTCTACGCACATAGCTGCAGAGGTCGTCCACGGACACAGCTGGGACTTAACCTTCCTTACAAAACAAGCCTTAGCTTCGCATCAATTCATCTTACATCCAAAACCTAAACTGAATTCTTTACAAGAGTGCTTATTTATAGTGCACTTATTACAAAACCATGGCCTTAAACCATGGGCACCCCGAACCCTAAACCATGGACTTAAACCATGGGTTTATTACAAAAAGAGGGCTTTGACTCAACCTCAACACCTCTAAGACTATTTTGAGTCGTAACTCCACTTACAAGCTTCCACAAAAACTGTGGAGTTACCAAAACTAAGGACCGTTAAGGTGCGCACCCCAATAGGCCCCTAAGACTCACCAGTGTCCCGTCCCGGGACACTCTGCTGCTTTTCTGGTGGTACAATCTTGTTGGTGAAGATAGAAAATAGCTTGCTACTGCTGCATCGTCATCCCTTCTGCTACTGCTACCACGGCCGCGACTTGCTTGATCCTTCACCCTTTCATCCTTAGTAGAATATGACCATCTCTTATGCTACTGTCTACCTCCATCATATTTATGGTGGTCATGGGGGTCATTGGGCCTTCTATCAGCGACCCCATCCTTCGAACTGCCTCCCGTTCATGTCCTATCGAACATTTGACCATCCACAACTTTGGGTCCTTAACAGGCGGTGCCCCTGTGATTGCATGCCACTGTAATTTTGCATAAGACAAACAACATGCCTCCATTCTTCGGGATCCTCCTGAGTCTTTCCTGAGGGGTTGTGCCTTTCTTCGTTCCACTTAGAGCGAACTTCTGCCTTAAATTTCTTTCTAGTTGAGCGTATCTGCATTGGCTGCTTTGGTGCTGCTGGGGGAGTCTCTTCGCAGGGTTGTGGCGCAGGTGGATGGTTGAAAAGATTTGGTAGAACCCCCTATTCAAATTCTCTCACAAATTCCTGAAGGTCACGATCAGTTGTCATGGGCTCAATTGTAAAACTCAAGAAACTGCGTAATGCGAACTTTATGGGTGTGGGTGTCTTCTTATAGAATCCATCAATAAAATCTGTCATAACTGTGCATTGAAGACACCAAATCTGACAGAGATCTTGTCCAAACGGTGGTAGGCTTGTCAAGATCTCTTTAATACAGGCAGTTAATACAGGGGACGTACCGGCGCCGCCAAATTTGGTTTTCTCCAACGGTTATATTTTAAGCTCCGACAGATCTTTCCTTCTTCGGCATAAGTAGTAACTCTGGCCGTGCCATAATGGGGACATTCGACACTTCCTGATACCATCTTCGACATAGCTTTGAACTTCAACCCATGACAGAATATCTTCCACCGCCTTAATGATTCCTTTTTTTCTGAGAACTTCGTCAGAAATAGGTCCTGATAATCATGGAGAAGTTGGGTCACCTTGCTCACCATTTCTTAATCCCAATAATCTCCAATGGTAGCATACTTAGGGTTTTCTTCTGACCCAATGTTTACGGTCCGCGTCTTCAGGGGCTGAGTCACTTCAGGTGCTTCAACTGCTGGTCCATGTACTTCGCAGTGTCCTTCTGACTCAGGAATGTTAATGTTGCGCAGAGCGTCATCCTCGTCAATTGCGAGGTTATAACATTCTACTGCATTGGCTTCTTGTTCCTTCCAATCAGGTTGGTATTCTCCTATTTCTTGATCATCAAATACTTTAGTATGGATCAACCTAACAGCTGCGTCCAAAGCAGAACAAACCTCATTAATAGAAAATGTCAGCAGAAAATTATCAACAAGACTATCCCAACTTACAGTACCATGGCGAAGCTCGACCTCCGCATACCAGTTCTTTGCTATAGGTTCCAGGGTGTGCACAAACCTATGTACCCATTCTTCATGAGGTACATGCTTCCATGCTTCGTAGCATTGCTCCAAATGTCCCTGAGGACTGGTCGTACCATTAAACCTGCTTCGCACCTCCTGAGGTTGGTCCCTGAATCTTAGGCAAAGGGACTTCTAGCATGTTTCCCAACTATGAATGTACTTTTTGTGACCATTCCACCATCTGGCTGCTTTGGCTCTGAATGCTGAATCTAGAGTCTCCATTTTCTGTGAGTCTGGTACCTGCTCTGAGAATTGCACAATAAACTCTTCTGGGTCTGTCGAACCATCAAAAACAGGTACGGTTCTTGTCTGTGAACTAAGCCATTTGAGAGACTTGGTAATTCTTGCACATTGATGTCCATGTAGCTCATACAGTCTATTCTGCCAATTCTCTAGGCCATCATCTGAATCTGTCATGCAGGAGCTGTCACACTTCCAATCCATAATACCTTTGGCAGTAGGATCAACATAATCTTCTTCCTTCGCTGTGATATTGTATATATGGTCCAGAACATCCTGGTCTTCATCTCTTACTGGCTCGATGTACCTCTCTCCTTTAGAAGGATCCAATGGGACTATGACTCTCAGTCCTTTCCCTTCGAAAGTCATCTTCCTCTTCTTCAAGTTGATTACTGCCTCATTATCTATTGCCCATTCAATGCCTAGTAGTGCTGGATAGGGGTTGCTGTCATCAATTATTTCAATTACCTCAAAGTCTGCTAAGGTACTGACTCCATCAATATCTACTGATACACTAGGGAGTCTTCCTAGGGGTACAATCTTCTGCTGATTGGGTAATCTCAACTGTATAGGGGACCATTCCAGAGTAGGTTTTCCCATTTGTTCCCATGTCTGCTTAGTTAAGACATTTACTTCTGATCCTAGATCCAAGATGACATTAGTCATGTCATATTCTCCTATCTGAGCATTCAATCTCATTTCCCTACAAGTTCTTCTGACTCTATGAACAATTTTTTCCTTACCAGAACTTCGCTGAGGTTCGCAAGAAGCAATAAATTTCTGCAACTCATTTAAAGCAGTCTGATTTCTTAAGAGCTTCCTGCAACTCTGTAAAACCAAGGACAGTGTAGCTACTTTATCCATCGAAGCTTCTGGCGGCTGCGACTGCTGCTGAGGTCGTTGCACAGGTGATACCGAGGTGTTGGGGTCAACAAAGTCTCTCTTGGCTTCCATAAATGTCTCTTTTTCTCTTTCGACATCAAATGCTGGGATTTTTTCTGGGGCCTTACGCACCCAAACCTCGGTAGGCTGTTTCTCCTTGTTCTACACTTTCGTCGTGGCTCCACTCCTGGTAACAACATTGATGGCTGGGACAGGTTGTTGCTCCACAACAATCAGCTGGATATTCTAAGTAGGGGCACTATTTCTTTCTTAAATCTTGGCTATCAGCTGTGGACATTGCTCAATCACATGGTCGATAGCTCTGCAATATCGGCATGTCGTAGTTGGGTTCCGACAGTCTCTAGATAGATGTCCTGCCTGGTTACAGTTATAGCACACAACCTGGCCTCGTCTTCTGCTAGCCATACCACCACGACCACGACCTCCAAAATTTCCATGACCTAATGTACTACCACGGTAACCATATCCGTCATTGCCTTGGCCATCGTTTTGTACCCGATAAGCATCATAAGTTCGTTCTCTCATGAGGTCAAAGCTGTGACACTCATCTTCGTTGTGTCCCACTGACTTACATAACTTGCAATAAGGGTTCTTAGGGGCTTGTACATACCTCTGTAGGAGATAGCAGTCTTCAGGTCGATGCTGACCAGTTGTCCTACAGATCTCACAATATAGAACACTAGGGTTGAACGGGTTTGGTGCACCAGAATTCAGGAAATTCCTTACCGTAGGACACTGATCCATGTCGTGACCCTCTGTCTGACACCGTGTACACCAAACCTCTTCGTGACTAGCTTTCCCTTTTTTCATATTGCGAAGCTCCAGAGCCATCGCCTCCAACTGCGCTTGTATTTGAGCGATACCAGAATTATCTTCGATAGGGGCTGTTTCAAGATTCATAGTGATTTCCAAATCCTCCTGCTGATCCGCAACCTTCTGTTGCATGAGTGGAGTCCTGATGTGTGGTAACAAAGCTGCGATGAACCATTCCTTATGCTGCACTGGTCCAATAGTGAAACTGACTTGATTTAGCAGAACTTTGAACCTCTGATCAAAGTCCCACACCGATTCTCCTCGCCTCTGCTGAATTTTCTTTAGCTCAGTGATACACTACGACTCTGATTTAGGCTTCTTAAATACCTTTATAATTGCCGCTTTTATATCAGCCAAGACATGGCTCTGAGTGCTGGAAAACTTCATGAACCAAGTCAAAGCGCGGTCTCTAAAAGAAGTAACTAGCTGCGCTCTTTTTGTATCTTGATCCGTAATGTTCTTAGCAGTCCACACTACTTCACATAAGAACCAGAACTGTTCCAGATCCTCTGATCCAGTTCCTTTGAAAACAGGGAGCTTAATGTCGTCATTCATATGGGCCATTGCGGATCTAGGGGGGGAGGGAGGGCAACTGTTAGTAGGCGGGGGGGAACTTACTGGGGTAGACTGACTTGCGACAGGAATACTCGGGCTATGGTTACTTTCAGACTGCGAGGGGTTCTCAGGGATAATAGGTCTGTGCTGCGGGGTTACCGGGGGGTTTCCAACAGAAGGGGTTTCTTTGGGCTCTGAGGCTGCTGGACTTACGGGGTTAGAATCGGTATTTTGACCTAGGGTATAGGACTCAAAATTTCTCTTGTACCTTTTACCACTTCACAGCAAACCACTTTGCTCGTCGAAGGTACTTTCACTTGCAAACATGGGTTAGTAATACTAAATCTAACAGTATGATTCAATGAGCAATATACCTTTTTCAGCCAATAGCATTTTAATTCTCAAACTAAATGAATTCAAGTACTTACCCCTTGGTCCTTTGAAGAACTATCATTCGGCTTCGCTGAAGGATGTGCTTGTGTCAATGGCAAACTCCGTCACAAATGCTTCAAGGGTTCGCGTTGTCCAGAAATCAACAGCTCGGGATATCTTGTTGTTCACCCTTTTCAATATATTAATTCTTGCGGGGGTCTAATCAAGAAACTGACATTCTTGGAAGTTCGTCCTTCTCTCTATTAATCTGGATAACCACTGGTGCAATTCTATGTGGATACTACCAAAGAAAATTTCATAAACATAAGAAAAAATGTACCTTTGTAAAAATTTGTTTGAACTACGACGCGGATCTTTATTCTCTTGTACAACAAAGTTCAGATAAGTCTCTTCAATCCAATCACTGATTTCTTTCACTGAGGGTCTCCAAAACATGGCCCTCGAGGTACGACATAAACCCCTCTTGAGCAGATACTGAGTTCAACCGGCAACAGAACCAATTTGTTGGCTTGGTGCAGACCTGGGTTCTATACTTTTGTCTTCGCACCAACAAAATACCCACAGTGTTGGCCCTTTCGGCAACAACCTGCGAACAGGTTGCAGTCTCACCCGAAACAACTATGGGGTGCCACAGAATCAGGTTTCTGCAAGCAAAAGAGGGATATTACTGTACCTTTAGCTTCTAACAAATGATAATCATAAAATACAGAGCTTTGATATTCACTTATTTAGCTTCGCGGTTAGATAAACAACAGTGCCTTGCTTAACCCTTTACTGGGAATTCACATCGAAGTTAATATTTAGCAGTGATCTTACTTATCAGTTATATAATTATTAATGCATAAAAGAACATAACACAACACAACAGAACCACAACACACGATATAACGTGGTTCACCCCCAGTTTAGGGGCTACGTCCACAGAACTGTGTTTTATTCAACTCTTTACAAAAACCACAGTTCTGATTTGTGCACTCAGCTGCAGATATCTTCAATTCCTCAAAGCTGCGCACTAAGCTGCAGATCTCTGCACACACAGCTGCAGATCTTCTTAATCACCCAAAACCCTCTGTGCACACAGCTGCATAGGTCGTCCACGCACATAGTTGGGACTTAACCGTCCTTACAAAACAAGCCTTAGCTTCGCATCAATTCATCTTACATCCAAAGCCTAAACTGACTTCTTTACAAGAGTGCTTATTTATAGTGCACTTATTACAAAACCATGGGCTTAAACCATGGGCACCCCGAACCCTAAACTCTGGAATTAAACCATGGGTTTATTACAAAAAGAGGGCTTTGACTCAACCCCGACACCCCTAAGACTATTTTGAGTCGCAACTCCGCTTACAAGCTTCCACAGAAACCGCGGAGTTACCAAAACTAAGGACCGTTAAGGTGCGCACCCCAACATAAACTATTCTGCAGATTGAAATAATCCTTTCACAACAATTTGATCACACTATGATATCTGAAACAAATGCTCAAAGATGAGCTTATTTATCCACACTACTATTCTAATAAACTGAACTCTGCTCAATCAAGTATAATCCCATTTCCAATGTAGCCATGCAAAAATTTCATCAACCAACAAAAACTTGGTTCCAACTTTGAGCATATATACAATCAGAAATATTGAAAAACATAACTCATACTCACTTCCATTAAACTATGTCTCTGAAAAATTAATGATAGAATACTTATAGTTCACTATTGAATCTGAATAATTTGCAACAAGATCATAAAAATTACCAAAAATGACCTCTTACTGTTGCTTGTCTTCTGAGAATCCAAGCTGGCTGATTTCTGAAAAGAATTGCTCGACTGATGAGGACTAGATGAATGGTTCAAGTAATTATTTGTCACTGCCTTCCTCAACACCTGATCGATTATTGTCAAAGAGTATATCATTGTTGAAAATATCAACAAATGCTGATGTAGCAATCTGCTGCTCTAAAATATCCTTATGTACATCATAAAAATGTTCTTCATTGCAGGTTAATGTACAAGTCTGCAATTCTTCATCTAAGTATTCATCAAACACATGCTGACCTTCATAAAAATTTGGGGCAATATTTACATTTGAGGTAATATCAAATGAAACCACATCTTCTTTATCATCATTGTATTTATCATAAATTGGGGCATCTTGATCGATTTCCAAAGATGAATATTTCTGTTCTATGATGCTATCATCAACTTTAATATCATAATTTTGAAAAATTTCTTGTTGTAAAAAAGAATTAGAGGAAGATAATAAATCTTCTTCCTTCTTCATAGCATAACCACCGTCTTCATCTTTACTACTGGAAGAATCTGCTACTAAACCCTGGATATATAATGCATATCCCCTACAACAATGCTCAAAAAGACACTCAGTTGGGTAAATCCTCTTACAATATGAATAAAAGGCATCATGAAAATCTTTCAAAGAGGAAATACTAGAAGCATGAAGAGTTTTGTACCATTGTCTCACACAACCATCTAATGAATACATAAACATTTTCATCAATACATCTTCATGATGTATGCTCAACTGATCCATGTATTGATGAAATTTAATTACATGGTGTGCTGGATTGTCTTATTCTTTTTCTCGGAATCATGGAAGAAAATCTCCCCATTCATCAATCATAGGTACTGTATTTGGAAAGCCAGGAACATTTGAGAAATTGAGCGGAGCAAATCTCTGTGAATAAATCTGGAGTCACCTGGTGAATAAATCTGTAGTCAAACTAGTGTCCTGCTGCTATCCACCATCAAGAGCTGGATCTAATCATTGTCATTCTTTCCCGGGGAAGATATCCTTTCGTTTCTCCGTCCCGGACAACGGCGCCAGAAGATGTTATCCCTAAAGTTGAACCTAGACTACAGGGGTTCAAGCTTAAAGAAATCTTTTTCAAAAATATAATTCAATGAAATCAAGGTAAAAATTGGGCTGGTATGTAATCAAAGATATAAGGAAACCATATAACCATTAAAGATCTGTACAACATAAAATAGAATACAAAATTCAATATCAAATGAACTACGAGCACAAATTTATGAAATGAGACTGACTCTGTCATTAAAAGTTTAAAAGATAACTGTATTTCAACATAAGAATCATGTAATGGGATTTAATTGACCATATATAGGATAAATCACAAAAAAATACAATTCATAAGATACAAAGTCAACTCATAATCATAATCATATCAAAGCAAAACCTGTATTGAAGATGCAGAGCATTTCATGTCATACAACATATCATCAAAATTGGATTTCCATAACTCCAATGGCCATCTCTTTCCAATCTAGCTACTATCCTTATATACAAAATATATGAGCTTCTAAGATAGTTTATCAGATCCTACATCTATGGATCAAGTTCTTCCACAAATATAAAGGTCAATCTTATTCAAACAGTTTTTAATACAAGTAAAACAGACATCTGTCAAAACCTAATTGTTTTCAAAAGCCAACATGTATGAGCTGGTGGAGGATGAACACCCAGCCACGGATTCAATGGTAACAAACTTGGTACATTTTCAAACGGATGTCCAGAGGCCCTATTTTCTAGAACTTCACGAAACCCCTTTTTTGAACTTGTCACTGATTTCGCGCAGCAATCCAACTAATGAAGACGATTCATGAGCAGGATTTGCATATTTGGGTTCCAATATGTTTCCAATTGTGGAGATATTTTCTAAATTTTCGATCACTATTAACTGAATCTAACCATTTGCCATCATATCACTTGTATACGGGCGCCCTTCATAGAGTTTCAAAAATCTCTCCATCGTATTTCGGAATGATACTTTCTGATGCAATATATGTGAGAGATATTGTCGACCCACCAGGATTCATTATAGGTATAAAGTGCTTCAGCAACAACACAAAGGAATAACTCAAAGCTAAAACAGCTGCAAGATACCCTTTTCTTGATGTCTCAAGAAGAGGTTTACTGACCTCTGGACCATTTGCAAGTGAGTGCACAAGAATATCAATGCTTCCAAAATCTTGTTTTACAGACTCTGCAACTTCCTGAACTGTCCAATTTGAAGCTCCTGCGTACCTTTTGTTTGCTTTTACATCTTCAGGAACATCCTCGAGGGTATCATAAATAACATCTAGAGGATAAATCTTTGAGATTTCCATCAAAGAACCATTTGGAAACACATGTGATTCATCAAAATTGCCTCGTTTCAGGTTGGTTTCAAATATGTTCAGGGCCAGCACTCAAGTGCCAACAAGAATTTCTGCACTAGCAGCAACAAAGGACTTTGCTATTGCCCACCCATATCCATTTTCATTAGCTATTCCAGCAATAAATGCTCTTTTTCCTCTCAAATCAATGGAAAGTCCAGAGGGTGCTCCATTATCATTGGCAATAGCTTGGATCTCTTTTGTATGTAGATTCCTTAGGTTTTCTTGCTAGTTCAATTTAGGTTACACTGGGTCTAAGGAGAATATGACTGTCCCTACGCATGTGTTACAGAGAGAAATTACTATGGCTTGGGGTACCACAACAGATAGCTTGACTCCAGAAATCAATATTTTCCAATATGCAATAGAAAGTAAATGTCTAACACTAAAGGATCAGACCTCGTACCTTATTCCGGATGGTTGAAGTAGATCCCCGTTGAGCTTTCCAACTTTGGCTTGAATTGATAAATTACTTCCTCAACAACAAGTAAACAATACAAGAATACTATATATCATGGTGTTAGATCTATTCTAGCATATATAATCAACAATGTATAAGCATTTGAAATAATCCCATGGATAAAATATTCATTCAAACACACATTATTGGACAGTAAAACATATTTCTATTAATATAAATCAGAGATTACAATAGATACAACCTCTGACGGCACGTCTACGAACCGGAGAAACTGAATCCCCCACTTGGGCCTCCACCACCTCAATCCTCCATCTCTTGATAGAAAGCTCACAAGGAAAAGGCAAGCTTGGGAAGAACACACTAGTGCTCCAAGGGACAAAGGGATGCAGACTCAAGCATAAGTTCTGGCAACAATGGACTATAGTTTCTTTGCTTTCAATTCTCTCATATGCCTTCAATGTACCATAACATTCCTTATATAACTTTTCAAAGGGGTAATGAAAGGTCGAATCCGAGTGATCTCAAGGCATAGGGAAGGCCAGGAGTCAAGTGAGTCAGATTCATGTTAAGGAAAAATCCAAAAGGATTTTGATTTTTCTACACATCCCGATATACGCGGTTTTAGGGGTCAAACCTACATATATACGCGATTAAGGGATTAAAATTCATGTATATAATTTTTCACATGTTTTTAGGGATGATCAAGGAAACATCAAAGGACAAAAAATGGTCCATGGGGTCTAAGGAGTCTGCAGCGGGATAGGGGAAGGCCATACAAAGTGTGATTTACCTGGAGTGGTAAAATAAGCTATAACAGATGCCCCCTAATGTGTGAGATCAGAGGGGTCATACGATGGCCAAAATACATTATAAGTCCATCCCAGAAGTGGAGTGATGAAGGATCCCAAATGGAAGACCAACAACCCAATCGGCATAGTTCAATAATACAACTCTGCATATAACTGCAAATACATATAGCAGTCCTAGATACATAAGAGTACAATGGCCATGAATAGGCATGATACAAGATATCACATAAGTGGTCATCACCACGTACAATATACATAGACCAGAATCTCCATGATGAATATTTATAAAGGACCATGATCTCTATAATGGTTGAAGATATATAATAGATCAAGATCTCCATAAAAGCTGGAAATGTCTGACATATACTGGAATCAAGTCATGAGAGCTGAAATCTCATGAACAGTGGCATGATCAAGGAGGTAGCATATAAGAGATGCCACCAATATGGAAAGTATTCTACACAAAGCGCTACGAGTACATGTCCTACTATGCGAATAGAGGTGTCGAGGTCAAACATAGTAGTCCATCGTCTGATTACCGGTCAGTAATGTATACCATTAATAGACGTGAGATCACCCACCGATAATGAAAATGGGAATCAAGGTACTAGAGTGCAAACTAACAAGTGTGAATAAATGTGTTGAGGTTGAACACTTGAGAGGATCCATTGATCAGGGGACATTGATGTATTCCCATAGACTATCGATGGCGAGAGAACCTGCCACTGATGACTGCAAGTCTCAAGGCACTCAAAATGACTCTAGATTCCAATCCTAGAATAAATGATCTGAAGTCGATGGGATGAAATCCACTGGAAGGAAGGCATTAAGGAATCCCCCATCATCCAACACGAGGTACTCAACAAAGCTGCATAATGTGGAAGGACTCGATCATAAGGTGCACGAACCAGTAACTGTACCGGGAATGGCCGACATGCAAAGTCAAGATAACTGAGGAATGGCCGACTCAGGCTTCAAATTCCTTCAAAAAATAGCATAATGGCATATGGTGATTGAATGAAGGAAGCATAGACTCGATATACAAACCGGGACATCTCTGCGACATAAGAGGCATCGACAGAGGCTCCATAGGGACTGGAAGCTTAACCAGTCGGCGGAGATAAACTCAGATAAATGAGTACAAATCCTAAAGTCAAACTATAACCCAACTAATGGATGTGATATACAGTGCTCTGTTCAAAGGCGACATGACTCGACAGCTGCCACAGATAACATCTTTCCTTGTCCGGATTTTTGTTTTTTTTTTATATTTTTTTTTGGGGTTTTTTAGTTATTTAAAAAGCTTGAAAAAGAATAAAATGGCTTTATAGTTACATACTAGGAGGAGACGAGTGTCATAAGGGAAAAAAAACTAGTTCCAAGGAGTGGAACATACCTATGCTCAATGCAAGGATACATGTGTAGGATATCGACACTCAGGGGAAAAATCCCCTCCCAGTAAAAAGGGAAACAAGCTTTGAAGGATATAAAAAAATGGCTCTACATGGCTAGACATGAGACAAGCTCGGGCTATATGGCTGAAATGAAATATTAGGGGAGCTGACATAAAGCTCAATAAGGTAGGCAAATATCATGATAATGCATTCAAAACTTGACATGAGGGAGTCCTGAGGGAAATAGGCCAGCAAAAAATCAAGAGGAGTATGAAGCTCTTGTGAAATGTCATGGAAGTACTATACAATGGACTCCCAGACCCTAAAGGAGAAAATGTCAGCATGGGAACCAAATGTAAATAAGGCACTAACTAGGGTACCCATGTAAGGTGAATATCTACCACTCATATCATGCCACTTCTAAAGCAGCAAGAAGGTTCTGTGACATAATAGAGTGGGTTCGTACCTAAGGTCATTATGAAATGGTCATAAGGTCATGGAAAATGCAAATGGTGATGAAACCTGACCTATATGCTAGTTTAGACATGATACCTAATATCGGCATGAATGGGTCAATCCAATGGCTGAAACGGCACTGAAAAAGGTCCTCTACATCATGAATTATGTCAAAAAGGGTCCAAAATGGTTAGAAAATGTCAAAACTATAGGAAAGGGGGTAAAATTTTTCAAATATTTGAAAAATTTCTATAAATAGTAAACAATTCAGAATATTATAAAACATTTGAAACTTTTACCCATTTGAGCTTAGATTTTCCACAGCGAATTCCAGGAGATCCAGTCGACAGAATCCACTACCGTTTCTTCCAGGTATTTACCCATGCTCTTCTCTTTCATTTTGATGCAATTTTTGTGAAATTACATGGTCAATTAAGCTTTCTAGGCCAAACTAAAATGGGCGCTATGGCCCACGTGGAAATCGAGGGTTTTTCCGCGTATAGGGCTAGATATATGCGGAAAATGCCCCCAAACCCGTGTACATACGCGGCTGTTTTGAAAACAGTCACGTATGAGGCTGCGCATAAGGTTTTTTCAATAATCTAATGGGAAAATTTGCAATTTCTTGTGCAGGATGGTCCTAGAATGGAGAGAGCATGAACATGGTGAGGTAGAGGAAGTAGTAAGGGCTGATCTAATGGCTCAACAAGCTCTACGTGCATGTGGACTCTACAAGTTTTGGTGTCTTGGTGGTTTGAGGGACAAACCAAGACTATTACAGATGTTGGTGGATTACTGGGATCCAGACTTTGAGTCCTTCCAGATAGATGGGATGTCCCTCACTATAGAGGTGGAGGACATATACTTCATTACAGGGCTTTCTAGACGAGGGGAAATGGTGAACCTTCGTTCCTGTGGTGGGCCAGGAGGTGGCCTAACTATCGATTAGTACATTGCGGTGTACTGCTATCCAGAAACAGAGAAGGTGGGGAGTTAGGTCCCTACCAATGTTATATAGGTGCTGGGCCTAAAGGACATATTATTGACATTGGGCAGGATAGCAGGCTTGGCATCACTCCACCAGGCCTCACGGCCTCTGATGTTCTATGCAGTGGAGTGCATGAGACCCACGATTTATGATTGGAGCACTACACTACTGAGCAACATGAAATATCAGCTCAGTGATGTAAGGCAGACAGAGTGCGGAACTTTGGGTTCAGCAGTATACTGAGCATGTTTTTCTTCAAGTGTGTTCTAGGATTGATCCCTAGAGTGGACGTTCCTCTTCACGGGGTTCGAGATCCATCCCAACGGCATTGGGCAGATGGGATGCGTAGACTAGGGGGTGGTAGGGTAGCCAACCCTTATCCAGCTGACTTCTTTCTGTGGTGGCAACGACAGATAGTTTCCATAGACGACTACCCCTATTTGGGGATAGATTTCTGGGGGGACTCGGACATGCCACTACCACAAGGATCGACATATGGTGATATAGGTAACGAATCTCGACCCTTTCTTTTTTTTAAATTTTTGAGTTATTTAATTTTTTTTGTGTTTTCTTGAGTATATGGAATCAAAAAGACATATTTTTGAATGACAATACATAGTGACATCTACCATTTGTGTGCAAATGTGGGACCACAGTGGCCAGAGGGCTTCCCTCATCATATACATAGGGGAAGAGGAGATGATATCACGGGTGTGGATGCGGAGCGGATGATCCAGATCATTCATACCAATTTTGTCAGGCTAACACATAGGGTTCACATGGTGCAAGTCGAGGACTTGCCTGAGGCAATGCAGCGCCAGGTGGTGGGTGTACCATGAGCATGGGTGCGGTTGTTCCGATGGCTAGCTAGAGCCGTAGTGACCTTCCATGATCACAACCCTCCTCCTCCTCCACAGGATTAGACACCTGGGAGTGTATATATTTTGTACTACCGTGTATTATATGCGGGTGGCTCGAGAGCCCCAATTTTGTATCATGACACTATGTATTATCACATTTTGGATTTTATATAAATTTTTTATGGTGATCTATTTATTTATTTACATGTGTAAAAATTGTATTTGTGATGAATTTACTGTGAATGAAACAAATGCCAATCTAACACATAGTTATCATATGAGTCAGCAACTTGATTATTAATTCTTGGAATGTGTATATATGTTATATTGTCAAATTGCCATTCTAACAATCTCACACATAAGAATCTTCTCAATAACGTCGGATCTCTAACATGGTACAAGCCATTAAGTTGTGACACTGCTAGCTCCGAATCAAGACGTACCTCAAGAGAGAGAACGCCATGTGAAATGGCATCCTGTAAAAGCTCAATAACAGCACTATATTCAGCAACATTGTTGGAAGATGGCCGCAAACATACGCCTCTTGAAGACAATACCTGACCTGTAGGAGTATAAATCACCCAAGCAGCAGAGGCTGAGTGTTGAGTGTGATGGATTGCACCATCCATGAATCCTATGTAGGTGGAAGATTCCATTGACATCTGCCAAAAGAAACAGAAACTCATCACAAAACTGATCACGATAAGAAAAACACCTAACTATGCAAAATTGTACACTAATATACAATAAGCAGCCTTGGCTAAAAATTATGCATAGTATTTCTTGAGATAGAGCCCATTTCTAGGCTCCACCAAGGCCGTTCCTTCATAATCTACTAGCTCATAAGCACCCTTCTCTAACAAACGTTTGACCACATAAGGGCCCCGCCACATAGGATTAAATTTCCCTGCCCCCAGGGGTTCTTTTGGTTGATCCCACAAAAGGACCAAGTCTCCTTCACTAAACCTCCTTGGATGGACAGAATTATCGTACTGGACCTTTACACAACGTTTATTGACTTCTAGAGCCACCAAGGCATCCCGACACTGCTCAACAAGTTGCTCAAGGTGAACCAAATGCTCCTCCAATGGTGAAGTGTCTGGTAAGAGTTCTACAGCTAGTTTCAAAGAAGGAATATCACATTCAACCAGCAATATCGACTCCACTCCATGTACAAGTTGATATGGAGAAAAACTAGTGGTAGTCTTAATAGCGGTTCGATATGCCCACAAAGTAGTATATAACATGATGTGCCAATTATTCTTGCTTTGTGCGATGGTTCGTTGGAGAATGGATTTGAGTAATTTATTCAGTACCTCTACCTGTCCATTTGCTTGAGGGTAGTAAGAAGAGGAATGCTCTTGCTTATATCTTAACTTTAATGCCAACTCTTCCATCATATGGTTCTGAAAGTGTGAGCCATGGTCAGTGACAAGCTCTTTCAGAATCCTGAACCAAGTAATAATTTGGTTGAATACAAAGTGAGCGGCTGTCTCACCATCGAATTTTACTGTAGGCATAGCCTCAACCCATTTCATGAAGTAATCAATAGCCACTATAATATGATGGTGCCCCCTAGCCGAAGCTAGGTTGCAATCCATAAAATCGAGCCCCCACCTAGTGAAGGGACCGGCGGTGATAATGGGATGTAATGGGGAAGTCTTTGAGCGCATATTACATACGAACACCTGGCAAGGGTGGCACCTCTTGACTGCATCAACACAATCCTTAAAGATCGACGACCATAAATAACCCGCTCTTAAAATATTTTGAGCTATAGAAAGCCCAGATAAATGACCACCACACGCCCCTCCGTGGCAATCATTTAGCACTACCTGAGCCTCTTCATGAGTTAAACAATGTCGTAAAATGGAATCTACCCCACGATGATACAAAGTGTTATCCACTATGAGGTAGTTCTTAGAGACGTGACGTAATCGTTGTCGTTCATCTCAGGAGAGGTGATTAGGGGTCTTCAATGTTTGTAAATATATTATGATATCCCCATACCATGGGTCTAAAGTTGATATTAAGAATATGTGTTCATCGACAAATGTATCTTCACAAACCAACTCCTTGGCCTCGCTCAGGAAATACGATATAAGCTCTGCAAAAATTAAAGACTTCTTTGATTTTGCCGAAACAAACTCGAGATCGAATTCTTGCAGAATGACAATCCATTTATTATAGTTTCCCCCAATCATCCTTCGGGTGAGGACGAATTGAAACGGATTGACATGGGCTACAACCAAGGTCTGGCGAAGGAGAATATAATGTCTCAACTACTGAACCACATGTACTGTAGCTAAAGCAAGCTTCTCGACATGAGAATAACGAATCTTTGCGTCAATAAGGTTCCGACTCAGATAATATATGACATGCTCTTGGAGCTCCTCATCCTCTTGAACCAAAACCATCCAATCATCTCCATGGACGCGGCCACATAAAGTAGGAAATAACGGCTATAGTCTGGGGGACTAATCACCGGGGCCGATGCTAGGGCTCGCTTGAGTGCATCGAAGGACTCCTTCTTCAAGAGACGCATGAAGCATCTAGTCAAATTGGCAAAGTTGACAACAAATCTTCATAAGAAGTTTGCCATGCCTTGCAAACATTGAAGATGACGAATATTCTTCGAGGGAGACAACTGAAGTATTTCCTCAACCTTCAAAGGGTCGACTCTTATACCCTCTTTAGACACGATGAATCCCAACAACTGACCTGACTTCACACAAAAGATGCACTTATGAGGATTTAATATAACCGAATAGTGCTGGCATCTTTTGAATACCAATCTCAAGTGATAGGAATGACGCATCCTCATATGAGAATGAGCAGCCAGGTCATCCAAAAAATACTTCGATAATTGACTTGAGATCGTGGAAGATCAAGGTCATTGCCCGCTGAAATTTAGCTCCGGTGTTTTTAAGGCCGAAAGGCATTTTTCGATATGAAAACATTCCCCAAGGACAAATAAATGCAGTCTTATGTTGGTCCTCAGGTTTAATATGTATCTGATTATATCTGGAGAAGCCATCCATGAAGGAAAAACCTCGCTACCTGCACACTCATCCAAAATATGATCAACAAATGGTGTGGGGAAATTATCCTTAGGACAGGCATGATTCAAATCGCGTAAATCAGTACATATGCAGATCGCTTCCTGCTTCTTATCCACCGAAATGGGGTTTGAAACCCACTCCGTTAAGGGAATGGGATAGATGAAACTGGCGTTCAACAACTTCTCTATCTCTGCCTTAATCACAGGTGCATTCCTAGGATTCACTGTATGCAAACATTGTCGAACAGGCTTAGTGTTGGTGTAAGTCTTAATATCATGCTCGACAATATGAGGGTCAATAACTGGCATCTCATCATACGACCAAGCAAAAATATCCTGGAATTCCTTAAATAGCTCAGTGTATTCTAGAATCTCAGCATGGGAACATTCCGCCCCAATATAGACATTCTCTATCGTGCCAGGATTGCGAGAGATGTTGGTAGGAATCATTGAATATATGTTCGCCATGTTTCCATTAGCCATCTAACTAGGAGAGCTTAATGGAACCATAGGACTACCAAATCTCTGACTAAGAACTGCCCTAAAATCCTCATGCTCCAAGCGGTCAATCTCGGGAAGAAAGTACGATCTATGATGGAGTTCCTCCCATGGTGGCTCAACTCCCAACAAAGCTTCAATAATCGCTTCATCTGAAGGGAAAACCGTATCAAGGCAGTCATGCGCATGAGAAGACTATACTGCCGATGCTGGTAGCACATAAGGGTCCTCCTCCTCTGTCCATGAAGAGGAAGGACTAGGCTCTGCAACACACTTGAGATTAGCTTGATAAGCTATCATAGTTGCAGGCAATGACACATCCATCACGACGGGCTCACTCGGAGTACTCGATGTAGGAAGAATCCAAGGATCTTCCATATGACTCGTGCAAAAAGACACCAATATTGTAGATGTCGAAGCTTCATCGGAACTAGATCCTATCATAAGGATTGGTGCAGGACAGCTAAAGCTTCCCATGAGGGATGGATACATGCCTACACCCACACTCCCAGTTGTTGGCTGAGAGTGTTCAACGATCGGGATCAAAGCTCCCGAAGATGCGGTAACAAATGGATTCTTGAATGTCGTTTGATCAATCATTACTATCTTCCCATTATGTGGAAAGCATACAACGCGAAACAAGGAAGAAGCAACAACTTACATACTGTACATCTAGTTCCTATCCAACAAGAGATTGTAGTCAAGGGGTGCATCAACCACCTCGACCTCTATCGCAACGGTCTTCCCTCCCAAACGGACTTTAAGGGAAGGAAGGATGCCGTGCGGCCTAAAGGATCTCCCATCGAACACAATTAACATGGTCACCGATTTAGAGAGCTCAGGGGAACCCAGACCCTTCCAACATGATAAAGACATCACAGAAACAGCAGCGTCTTCGTCAATCACAGTGTGCTTGACGGTCATATTAGGACATTCTATGTGAATCAAAAGAGACACATAGTAGGGAAAGTGAGGCTGAAGTCCCGCGGTTTCAAATTTGATCACAGAGGAAGAATCATCATCATTCACACCAAGGGCAGAAAGAAATGCCTTCCTTTGTGAAGGACAACTCTGAAGCACTTCCAATGCAGACATCGCACAAGGAGTGTGGCCCAAATCATCAACAACTGAATAGTTCTGGGCGGCTCAGGCATTTGGATTATGCCCCGAATGCTAAAGGACTCCCTTAGGAATGCGAGGTGCATTCTCAGGTTTATCCATAGGTTTCTTAATACGCAAAGGGGACCTTGGTGGATCAGGCTCTTTTCCTAGGCTGGGTTGTGACGAACCATAATCTTTCGCACGGGTCACAACTTTCACAGCACGTACCATGTTAATGCAACCACGACCACTACCCTCTGGTGGATCTTGATCACCACTAGACTGTTCATGGGACCTCAAGTTCATATTCTGATTGTGTGGTAAAGGATTAGTTAGCACAGCTGGGCCCTGTGCCAAGAATCTCGAGGCTTCCTCAATACGAGGGCACAAGTAAGTGAGGTGATCGTCCTTACATAAGTTGCAGGGGAACTTAACCTTACGTTTAGCTTACTTGTCCCCCGCAGTATTTCGTTCGTTCTTGTCATTACTATTAGCATTCTCATTCTTATTCCCACTCTTACGATTATTTTTACCCTTTTTTCTATTCCGTCTGGGCTACTAGTTACCCTTCTGGTTCGACGATTGCACTGAAAGTACACTCGCCGTTTGGGCGGGTTGAGATGAAGCCATAGCTTGTCCCAAAGTAGATTGGTTGATTGACAATTGAATAACTTGTTTTGCAACCGAATCCATAGGTTTTTCACTTGTACAACCCACAATGCCATTGGCATGTGGTCTAGGTTTGACTTTGGGGTCGAAACTAGAACGTGGAGCATTGGGAATAATCTCATATAACAAACTGGACTGAGCATAGATCAAGTCCAGTTTCTGCGACCTAAAAATCACTTGTTCCTCATTCTACACTCCAGGTGTAGAAACATCCTTCGCTATATAGGGCAATAATGACTTGAGGAACCACTCAAGGAGGAACTCCAGCGGTATAAAGGCTTTAATTAACCTCTTTCGTCTATGCCACTCTTGAATATGATCAGAAATATGTGTGTCTTTATCTTGCCGAAATGTCGACAAGAGTTCAGTACCAACGTCATAATGCATTGGTAGCTGGAAGTGGTTAATAAAAGTCATCGCAAGGTCGTCGAACAAAGCGAAAGCTCCCCTAGGTAGCTCTATATACCATTTCACGGTAGGCCCTATAAGGGTGCGTTGAAATAGCCGTAAATGGATGGAATCCTGATGTAAGGAATTCGAAGAGCACCATAGGTGAAAAGTCATAATGTGTTCACTCGGATCCTCTCCCGGTTTTCCCTCGAACTTAGGTATGTCCGAGGGAAGCTTGGTAGGGATAGCCGACCAAGCCGGGTCATGAGCTACAGGATCGTTCGTTAATCTCAAAAAGTTAGGAAGATTGAGCGTCGCAAGGAACATGAGCCTAGGATGATGAGGTCGATGGACCACTCCTTGATTCATTTAGGTCTGATTACCACCATGGCATTGGCCATAGTGCCCTCCTCCCGTATGACCCGTATAGGGTGGTGTGGAAGCACCATAGTGTGGTGGACCTTGACTAGTAGGAGCTATGAAGCCGTAAATAGGAGAGTAAGCAGGTTGTTGATACTCGCCCCCATAAGGTGAAGAACCCTGTCCATACTACGTCCCATAATAGGGTCGATAAGTCATCGCATGTGATGTACCATGGGACAACTGTAAGTAGGAACACACATTCTGGAAGTAGGGGTGTACATTTCGGAAGTAGGAATGTGACCTCTATAAGTATGAGTATGACCTCCCGAAACAACGGGTGGTACATGAAGCTGAGACACAACCGGTTTAGTAACCGTAGTACGGACATAACTCGTGGCAACGTTTCGGCCTGAAGGACCACATGAATAAGGTGGAGGGTGAACATTTGAAGAAGTAGGGACTGAGGACGGAGGGACCTGAGTAATAATGTATGTACTATTCCCTATCGTTACCCGTCTCGGGTCTAGTATCCTAATGGGATCACTAACCCTAGACCTAGGAGGAATATGTGATGTAACTTCCACCACCGGGATGGAAGGTGCAATGTGACTAGTGCTCCCAAACCTCTCCGCATGGTAAGGAATGAGACTGCCCCCAGGAATAGTGTTAGGCTCGAACTCAGATTCGACATGAAATGCCAAATCATGTGTGGGAAAACCAGACGTAGCATAACTACCATAGCTAGTGCTTGCGGGTTCAAAATGAGTCTCGACATCCTCCGACATTCCATACCAGTAATGCTTCAATGGGGAATCAACCCTAGAGTGAGTAGGTCTATCATGAAAGGTTCCTATCTCAGAAATCATAGGCTCTAACTCAGTTAATTCGGGTGAAGGATCGTAGGTAGGAGTAAACTCCCCATCATCCACTCAAATGGGAGCAGGTGGTTCAGGAATACTTTTCATATGGTCTCCCATGGTGTGTGAATCAATGTGTGAAATAGTCCACCTGGACTGTCTAGGTCTCTCTCCCAAAGGAGGAGGATAAGTAGAAGGTGAAAGTCCTGCTAAATGATGAGAACGACGAGGAGCCACACCCGAACCCACAATGACTCAAAAAATAAAAAAAAGACTCTCTATTTACGCAAACCCTAGGAAAGCTATCGTGCACAGAGAAATCACTAATAAAATCTAAATCCAAATGAAAGAAAACAAGGGCTGGATAAGTGAGCTCTCAAATGAAGCAGGTATGTCTCGCCTAGGAGAGGCTTGAGACTCCCATACACAACAAGCAGAGGTACGTAACCAATTATTGTGGCCCTCAGCTTCAACGCGTAAAGCGACTGTGTTGTTCGACCCTAACTTGGCCGGGACACTCGCAGAATAACCCCTACAAAGTACCCCCTCGATATCCTAGGTAAGGCCACTAAGGTCACCTCAATATAATCAATGCTCAGGTGGACAGTCGCATGCGGGATTGACCGTATGGGCAGGGTAGGAAATCTTGAAACTCTCGAATGAGCCACCAGATACAAATACAATCCTGGAAATATCTCCGGTGCTACTCAGTTATGACTAGGGGTCATCGCAATCAATAACCGCTCACACTGCCTCATGCTTAACTCCCTTTTGAGAGGAGGATCCTGAGAAACACTGGTTCTACCAAGGATTTCACACACTCACCTGGACAGACACCTAGATGTTGTTGTTTAGTGGTCTTGGAGAATTTACTCACAATGAACTATTCCAAGACCCTAAAACCTAAGCTTGTTGGTGAACCCTAGAAAAGAAAAGAGTGCAATTCATTTTAATTTAGCGTTGATTTTAAATGGATTTCTTACTCAAAATAGGGATATGACCGTGCAACTAATGGTGTTATGACACAACATGAAGTAAAATGCACACCTAACAATCAATGCAAATGCATTGTGTCCATGAAAATAGGGTATGCTACTACGTGAAATGCACAATTTTTCTTCAAATGATGAATGCAAATTTTCCTATATGAAGTCCTAACTAGTACTCCAAAGCAAATCTAGTGCAAGTACAATGCAAAATGCAAAATGCAATGCATGATGATAAGCAAATGTTTTTGTATTTTTTGAAAATAAAATGAGATACAAAAAGCAAAAGAATGATTCTATGACCCCTAGACTCTGCAAGCATACTGAGACAACACTCAAGCAAAGAACTAAGGTAAAATAACTCTAATGCACTAATCCCAAACAAAAAATCGAAAATGCCATGACAAGAACCTTCCTAAAAAAAAATTTAGCCTAAAAAAAACATTTCTGGTCAGAAACAGAGGTATAAACAGACTCAGGCAATGCCAAAGGAGACTCAGCAATCATAAAACTTCACCCAACAACCATTTAACTTCCACAAAAAGGCAAAACTAAGGGCATACATGACTGTTCGCAGTAAACCCGTGTGTATACGTGGAAATTGCAGAAAAACCCATGTGTATACGTGACTGTGAGTTAAAAACTCGCGTACAGGAAGAAAGGTGCATAAAATCAAGGCAAACAGATAAGATGAGACAAAATTCACACCAATCAGACACTACCAGGCATACATGCCCCCAGACCCGACACAGAAACAAGAGAGAAAGAGCAATTCAAATTCATTGAATGCCGATAGAACAACCCCCAAAGGACAACTACTATGAACTCCCCAGCGGAGTCGCCAATTCTGTTATGGAGAGAAATTCCTATGGCTTGGGGTACCACAACAGACAGCTTGACTCCAAAAATCAATCTTTTCCAATATGCAATAGAAATTAAATGTCTAACACTAAAGGATCAGACCTTGTACCTTATTCCAGATGGTTGAAGTAGATCCCCGTTGAGCTTTCCAACTTCGGCTTGAATTGATACATTACTTCCTCAACAACAAGTAAACAATACAAGCATACTATATATCATGGTGTTAGATCTATTCTAGCATATATAATCAACAATGTATAAGGATTTGAAATAATCCAATGGATAAAATATTCATTCAAACACACATTATTGGACAGGAAAAGATATTTCTATTAACATAAATCAGAGATTACAATAGATACAACCTCTGACGGCACGTCTGTGAACCGAAGAAACTGAATCCCCCACTTGGGCCTCCACCACCTCAATCCTCCATCTCTCGATAGCAAGCTCACAAGGAAAAGGCAAGCTTGGGAAGAACACACTAGTGCTCCAAGGGACAAAGGGATGCAGACTCAAGCATAAGTTCTGGCAACAATGAACTATAGTTTCTTTGTTCTCAATTCTCTCATATGCGTTCAATGTACCATAGAGTTCCTTATATATCTTTTCAAAGGGGTAATGAAAGGTCGAATCGGAGCGATCTCAAGGCATAGGGAAGGCTAGGAGTCAAGTGAGTCGGATCCATGTCAAGGAAAACTCCAAAAGGATTTGGATTTTTGTACACATCCTGATGTACGCGGTTTTAGGGGTCAAACCCGCGTATATACGCGATTAAGGGATTAAAAGTCACGTATAGAATTTTTCACATGTTTTTAGGGATGATCAAGGAAACATCAGAGGACAAAAAAGTGGGCATGGAAAAAAAAGTGGTTAAATAAGAATAACACATCTATTTTTCCATCTTCGGCATATGTGGGCATAGCCTCAGCCCATTTTGTGAAATAGTCCATAGCCACAATAATGTAGCCATGCCCCCCAACTGATGTAGGTCTACAATGCACGAAGTCTATGCCCCATTTTGAAAAAGGGCCAACTGCTATGATAGGATGAAGTGGAGATAGATGAGTGTGCTTTTTGGTGGTAAACATTTGACAAGGTGGAAATTTCTTGACCATTTTGATACAGTATTTGAAAATCGAGGGACAGAAATATCCTGTACGCAAGATCTTCTTGGTAGTAGACAACCCATAGAGATGATCGCCACAAGCTCCATAGTGGAAATCATTTAAGATGATCTCAGCCTCTTCGTTTGTAAGACAACGTCGCAATATATAATCTATGCCATGACGATATAAGGTATCATTTAGAATGAGATAGTATTTATCCTGGTGGCAGATACGACGACGTTCATCGCGAGTGGTGACGGGATGGTATCGTAAAGTCTAGAGATAAAGAATAATATCCCCATACTATGGATCAGTTGTACTAATGAGAAACAATGATTCATTAGGTAATGAATCGATGGGCTCTGTTTCCTGCATAGTACAGGGAAGGTCACATAAAATCTTAGCAAAAACAAGAGATTTCTTAGAAGTAGTTTTAGCAAACTCCAACTCAAATGCCTGGAGGATAATGATCCATCATGAGTATTTTCCCCCAAGTACTTGATGTGTCAAAACGTAGTACATGGGGTTAGATTCAACATAAATCGTATTAGTGCAAAGCAAGATATAGTGATGGAACTTCTGGATTACGATGACCGTGGCCAAAGCTAATTTCTCCACATGTGAGCATCAGGTTTCAGAGTCTAGAAGACTCTTACTAGCATAGTAGATCACATGTTATAGGTTGTGTTCACCTATTTAAACTAGGACCATGCCTATAGTGGACAAGGATGCAACCACATACAAAGAATAATATTTAGTATAGTCGGGTTGTTGCAACATAGGTGCATGGGTGAAAGCATGTTTGCAATTATCAAACAAGTGTTGCGTGAAATCATCCCAGACAAAGTGTGTATCCTTTTTAAGCAATCTCATGAAACCATGTGTCCTTTTTGCGTAGTTGTAGACAAAGTGATGTAGAAAGTTTGCCTTCCCTTGCAAACTTTGGAGTTTTGTGATGTTTGTGGGAGCAGGTAGGGCCATGATAGCTTCAATATTCAAGGGATCAATACAGATTCTATCCTTAGAGCCGATGAAACCAAGAAATCGACCAATTTCGACACAAAAAACACATTTGTGGGGGTTCAAACGAATATTGAAATGATGACATCTAAGAAAATAGCTCTCAAATGATTGAAATGAAGGTACCGCTGCTTGGAATGGGTAGGAACATCATCAAGATAGGGTTCCACAACGTGCTTAATATAATGAAAAGCGTACGACATGGCACATTGAAAAGTAGTGCCAACATTCTTCACGCCAAAAGGTAATTTTTGGTAGGCAAAGGTCCCCCATGGGAAAATGAATTTTGTCTTGTGTTGGTCTAATGGGATAATCTCTATCTAATTATAGCTGGAAAATCCATCCATAAATGAAAATATGATGCTTCCAGCACAATTATCGATTATTTGATCGATATCAGGAGTGGGAAAATTATCTTTTGGACGAGCCCGATTCAAGTCCCTAAAGTTGATAAAACCCCGATCGTACCTTGATTTTTATTCACATGAACTATGTTGGACACCCATTCAGTTAAAGTCACAGGGTAAATGAAACCAACCCTTGGAAGTTTTTCAACTTCCTCCTTAATGGGAGTTGCTTTTTGTGGATGTACTTGTTGTAATTTTTGGCAAATTGGTTTGGCTCCAGGGTAGGTTTTGATCTCATGAAAAACAATGGAGGGACCAATCCCTGGAATTTATTCGTATGTCCAAATGAATACATCTCAAAATTCCTTAAATAAGGCTGTATATAGCTGAACCTCGAAAGGCGAAGATTTTTGGCCTATTTGAATATGCTCTGAAATACTTTGGCTTCATTGATATATTTATGGGCATAGTTTTGGTAATATTGGATAGATTTCCCTCAGACTCGACATTATGTGTGAGGATCAGAGAACGAGGGTCCGTAACTACATTAGATGAAACTGCAAATGTGAATTTCTCTTCTACCATTTTGCAAGGGGGAAGGAAATAGGATCGATGGTTATGGTCTTTCCAAGGCATATCCTCAAGTGACATAACTTCCATAATGGATTCATCTATAGGAAGTATATGTGACAGATAATCTAGAGATGGGGGGAGATGTCTAGCCAATATGGAAGATGATAGAAATCTGAAGCCACCAGCAAATGATCATTGCTGGTAGGGTCACTGGTGGATTGTATTGAATTGTAAACTTATTCAAAAGGGGTAAATGATGTTGATTCAACAATTGATTTTCCTTTGTCTATAGTAGAACTATAAATCACGTTCATGGATGCAGTCTGGGGAGGGGGAGGAGGATTAGACAATGGAAAGATTCCCATGAGTGAAGAGTATTTAATAAGACCTACTCCAATAATCTAATACTGTGGGGTAGTCAGAAGTGGAATGTTGTTTGCATTATTTGAAATAGCATTAGGGGTGAGGAAATATAATTGATTGATAGTAACAATCCTTCCTTGGAATGGGAATTGGAGGATCCAAAAAATGGTCGATGCTATGACTTGCATAGCATAAAACCAGTTATGACCTAGGAGTAGGTTGTAATCCAAAGGTGACACAATGACTTCAATGTGGATGGAGACTAATTCACCCCCAACCCGATCTGGATGGTAGGTAGTAATACATAGGGTTGAAATCCCCAACCATCAAAGGCCTTGAGTGTGGTAGGTGAACGATAAATCTTAGGAGAGCCAATGGCTCTCCAACAAGACAGAGACATGACCGAAGTGGAGGATCCCTCGTCCAAAATAGTACGACGGATATTCTTTCTGGAAATATTAGTGGTTAGATGGAAAGCCAACTGATGTGAGAGTTGATTCTTAAAGTCATCCAGTTTGAAAGTGATGATGTTACTTTTCTCAGGATCCATATCTCCAAGTGGCATGAGAATTTTTTTTTGTTGGTTGGGATAGGTTTGGAGTACTTCTAGAGCCAACATAGCACATAGTGATTGGTCCAAATATTCTACAATGTTATAGTATTGGGAAACACGTGCATTAGGATTAATAATGGACTTATGAAGCGTACTCTTGGGTGGGAGGAAAACTAGCTCAGGTATAGGTTTTTCAATATGAAGACCATTACTAGGAGGTGTGGAAGTTGAGGGTTTCTCGGGAGGAACTTCATTAGGTTTCTTTTCTGGAGGAGGGTCATAACTATGAGCTCTTGTATTTAAGTTAATTGTTTCACTAGACATCATTTTAAATTCATCAATCAATGAAGAAGGCCCATGCAAAGATTGATGATTAATCAATTGCTGTTGGGTGGGGAAAGGATCTTTTAGAACTACTGGAGTGAGTGAACATTTCAAAAATTTATTAATTTCCTCTCGATGCTAACATTATTTGGTGAAGTGATCACCTCCACAGATTAAGCAGGGATATTTTACCTTTCTCTTACCTTTTGAATCGACATCAGGATTTGGTGGTTTATTCCCTTCCTATAAATTATCAGGTTTTTTTGATTTATCATTTTCCTTTCTTCTTTCCACCTGAAGATTCAGCGGATTGGACCACGTTTACCTTGGTGGAAGCAATAGGAGAAGGTGCAGTTTTGGATGGTGGTGTTGGTTAAATTACTAGTGTAGCGGGTTGAGTTTTCTTTTTGGTATATTTTTCCACTCTTTGTGCTTGCATTGAACCAAGTATGCCATCGACAGGTGGGTCAGTCATGGGTCTTGATGGATCAGTTATGGGGTGAGGAGCATGTGGAATTAAGTCATAAAGAGTACCTGACTGGGAGTAAACCAAGTCTAAGTATTGAGCAGGGTTAATAGCTTGCTCCTCTGTAACAATGCCTCCCATGGAAACATCTCTAGCAATGGGTGGGAGTAAAGACTTCGTGAACTAATCAATACGTAACTGGTTAGGAACAAGGGCCTTAATTAACCTTTGTCTTCATCTCCATTCATGAACGTGATCGAAGATATCTGTTGAAGTGGTTTATCGAAGCGAGGTCAACAGGTATGTGCCTGTCTCATATCGGATTGGTAATTGAAAGTGAGTTAAGAATTCCATTGCTAAAGCATTGAAATACCAGAAAGAGTGTTGTGGTATATCTATATACCATTTTTCAGCAATTCCTGTGAGGGTTCTATGAAATAGATGTAGACGGATTGGACCATCCATTAGAGAATTGGATGAACACCATAGATGAAAAGTTATCACATGGTTCTTAGGATCCTCATCAACTTTACGATCAAACTTTGGTATATCCGAAGGTAACTTGACCAGAATGGATGGCTAGGAGGGGTCATGATGAATAGGATCATTTATCAATATAGACAGATCTAGAAGATCTAATGTAGCCAAAAATGGAAATTGTTGATTGGGTTGTGGATACTGGTAATACTGGTATGGCATATGTTGACCAGTAGGACCATAGGAAGACTGATAAATGGGTATGGATGATGCCCACGAGGATTGTTGATTGGGTTGTTGGTTTCCATAAGGTCCGTTAGGAGGTGGGCCACCCAAGGGAGGAAGTTTGATAAATGGGAATGGATGATGCCCCTAAGGCTTGTTGATTGGGTTGTTGGTTACCAGAAAGTCCATTAGGAGGTGGTTTGATAAATGGGCATGGATGATGCCCCCGAGGCTTGTTGATTAGGTTGTTGGTTACCAGAAGGTCCATTAGGAGGTGGGCCACCCAAGGAGGTGAACCTCTAGGGGGTGGTCCTCCAGGTGGTGGTGGTGGTGGTCCTCTAGGTGGGGGTCCTCCAGGCGGTGGACCTCCGTAAGGTGGTATTTTGGGTGATAGTCCTCCATGAGGTGGGCCTCCAGATGGTAGTCCTCCATGAGGTGGGCCTCTAGGTTGCATCCACTAGGTGGTGTGCCTCCAGATGGTCCAACGGGTCTTTCGGATCCTCCAGGTCCTCCAGGTCCTCTAGGAGGTGGGCCTCTTGGTGTACCACCATACCCCACAATAGTATTTATGAAATATCATCCATAAGATAGAAAATTATACCAATTCGGTTGTCCCCAAGATACAAAGACATTCCCAGGGTAAGGAATTACGGGATAAACTATCGCTGACGGTGGTGGTTGATAATATTGATTAACCGCAGGTGACTGAGTTCCAAGATAAGTATATCCCCAAGAAAGTGGAGCAATGACAGGTTGGGTTAAAGATGGTCCAACCTAAATGACGGGAGGTACAACCTTAGTAGTATTAGGAAGAGGAATATTTGATGCCGATGGTTCCACTGGCAAGTTTTTCCCCATGCTAGAGATGGGCCCTCCGGTAGATGACTGAACTTATACTGGGGAATTCCCCATGGGTATAGGAACTACAGGAGGAGTTGAAACATATGGGGATCATTGAATAGGAGATGGGTTTTGTATTGGATTTTGAATAGGAGGTGGAGTGTGAGATGTGTTCTAGGTAACCAAGTTTTGGGTCGATGCTTCTAGAAGAAGAGCTACTTGAGGTGGTGACAGGGGATGATATCCAGGTGGTGTTATTCTTGAAATACTAGGAAGAGGGTAAATACTTCTCCTCCTCGCTTGTACAATATTTTTTAATTCTTCTATATGTTAGCGCCATTTGCGTAAATGCTTGATAGGTTATCGAAAAAACTCTTCATTTGACGGGGCATTCTCAAGGCCTCCTAAAGGAGACAATGTAGATGGATCTGATTCAGTTGTGGTAGTTCTGTACTTAGAAATACTATGTCCCAGAGATGTTCTCCAAAAAGGAGCATTTGGGCCATATTATGTTCTATAGTTTGATCTAGTGGATGATCAACAGTCCAGTCGGATGCACCAGGTTGACCTTCCATTGGGAAATGGAAGGTTGTGTCAGTTGTAGGAGGCCGTTGGACCAAAGGGTTATTGTAAACAGAGAAATATTTTCTAGATTTAGTAGCTGAAGTAGTTTCTATACGAGCATCAACAGAAGCTGGTCGTTGCATGGTTTCACCTTCATGTCCTTCCATGGTAGGAGGGGAGTCAAGTGGTAAACCTTGTAGTCTACAAGATCGCCTCGCAAATTGCTCAGCCAAGGTGGTGGCTGAAATTTTTCTACCCTAGAGAAAAAAGAAAAAATACACACACAAACATACCTACGTAAACTAAAGGCTACAAGCAAACTTAAATGACAACATGGGCTGAAGATAACCGGTCTCTCACTAGTATTTTCAAGTTTTCGCAACTCGTGATATACTGCAGGGTCCAACAGTAAAACATGGTGAGGAGGATCAACCGTCCCTCACCTGAATACTCGAATATCTAGACAACATGTGTGTAGTATCTCCTTGAGTGCTGTTCTCGGTGTATTTATCCAACAAGATGGCCAAAGGGATTTTCTCAGATGGTATAGGAATCCTAGTAAGGTCTCTCGATATACACAAGGTACGTGGGAGCTTGAATCCGTATTAGTGTTGTCTAATGCACAACCGTTCAAAAGGGGCCCTCCTATATACAACAGAGTACGTGAAGTACCTTTTGATGATACCTCAGGGGTATGTGAAAGGCAGTTCTATATATCGATGGTACGTGGAGGAACCGCACAGATCCTGGGTTGCAGTGCATGCATGAAATGACAACTCCTATGTTTAAAGATGCCAGAACATGTCTCTATCCTATCACTCAAATTTCTATAAAATTTTAGCCTAAAGATACCACTTATTTTATCTAAATTTTTAGTGAATGTTTGTGAGGTGTTGTCTCCAAAATGCAAAATTATTCTATGTGTGATGCACTTATTTTTCCTTTCATGAAAACTAGCTAGGGTAGGGAAAAGACAGTTTCTTTTATTTCAAAAACACACCATTTCAAATTCCACTTTCAACAATTCAAATACAAGACCTAACGAGAAACAAACAAAATTTCACCAATAAGAATTTTGATTTTTTGAAACATGAAAAAAAACCAAATCCTCTAATATCTTCAGAATTAAATTTTCTTCAAAATGCCAAAAAGACCTATAGTTCTAAATCACTTGTGCAATCGAAAAAACAAACCTTTCCAAAGCATAAACAAAGATAAACTAATTGATTTCTTTTTGTATTTTTTAATTGAAGTTCTGAAATAGAAAAGACATAAAGCAATTTAAAAAAACTCAGTCAATGAGAGGCTATGGATTTCATTTTCAAGCTAAATTTTTTTAAGGATCAGAGCACACAAAAATCAATAAAGTCCAATACTGTCTTTCACACAATTCCTTTACAAACTTTTACTAAATGAAGAAGATAAATGTCTTGAAACTGAGGTCAACAAATGAGAATCAGTTGATAAAAACCAGTGGAGTCAATCAATCAGAAAACTCAATCAAATCAGACTAGAATATTTTAGAGAAATGGAAAATACAAAAAAATCAAAAGCAGACAATTCCAAGGGCCTACCTCGGTGCACGAAGGTGAGCTGCACTAGAGCGTTGTAGTAGACTCAACGCTCTTTGTGCACTTTAGTAAGGCGTCATCGATGCTTTAGGTTAACTAAATAAAGGCATTTTCAGCACTCTTCACCCGAATGGAGAATGCGTTGTGAAGGGGTCGGCGCTCTATCAACCAAAGCTAAGTTCGCCGACGGATCAGTAGATGGGAAAATCAAAGATCTGCATAAGAAACCAAGAAACTGAGATAAGTTGGATTGTGAGGGGTAAACAAAAATTCTAAACAGAGGCAATAATGAGAACAATAATATAGAGTGCTTACCTTATCAGCTGAAATAACTAAAGGAAGAGAGTGTGACCTTCATAGGTGAAAAAGTTACCAACAATCGTAGATCTGACTGGATCTACACCAGATCTGATTGGATCTTCTCCACATTTGACTGGACATTAGAGGAATTTTGGGGTCTAAAATGGGCCTCCTAAGGAAAATAATAAAATAATAGTTAAAATAATAAAATAATAGTTAAAATAATAAAATAATATTGATTAATTTTGGAGGAAGAAAGAAAAAAACTACTTTTTGTGTTCGTATTTTCGACATATCTCCTTGTGTTTTACTCAAATTTCGATTGGGAGATCTCGTTGGATGCATAATTTGATTCCACATCCAACGAGTACCCACATTGCATACTTTTGACGGACCCCGCTACCCCAAAAGCAAGAAATACCTGAAAAAACGTGATGATGACATCATCATCACATTTTTTCAGGTATTTCTTGTTTTTGGGGTAGCGGGGTCCGTCAAAAGTATGAGTTGTGGGTACTCGTTGGATGCGGAATCAAATTACGCATCCAACGATCTCTCCCGATCGAAATTTGAGTAAAAACACAATGAGATATGTCGAAAATACGAAAAAAAAAGTAGTTTTTTTTAATGACAAATATGCCAATTCAACCATTATGGTTGACTTATTTTATTGAAATTCTATTGGTTCTTGAATTCCAACTCACAAAAAATTATTTTGGCACGTTTTCTTATAAGGCCCATTTTAGACCCCAAATTTCCTCTAATGTTAAGCTATTCCCCAGTGGATTCACCAATTTGTTTATCAGGAATTTTATACCTCTTGCGGACAAGAGTTGTTCCTCTACCCTGAAAAGTACAAGTGTAGAACAAAAGAGCACAACAATATATATTTCCCATAAGTAGTCAATTTGAATGACATGAAACCAAAATATTACCAAATCCTAAGTGCTTTTTTTTCCTTGATCCAAAGGTCCAATACCTGCGAAACAGATCAATAGGAGGGTGTTGAGGTTTAGTTGGGATTTTCCCAGTGATTCTTCTGGGTGTTGCAATCACCAAGTTTGGGTGAATTTACAATGATTGTAAAAGTTCCATATTTTCTCATAATAAAATCTATATTTGACTGCTCCATATTGGCAGGGGTTTTGGTACGTGAGTTGCGCGGCGTCGCGGTAGATGTGCAAGCTCACACTGTATTGTGCAAGGCCAGATCAGCGCAATGGGGGTGAAATAACTATTTTGAATATTTTATATATTATTTGACCAAGTTTGTCACCATAGGTCAACATTAGCGGTTATAAGTTAGTTAGAAGTGGCGCATGCCTATTTATAGATCTAGTTTTGCAATTAAAAATAGAAGTTTTGGGAGAACTGAAGTTTTAGATATCTTGAGTCTATGAGTATCACATGAGATCTAGTGCAATCTAAATCTTAGAGAATTTCCTGTTGTATCTGTGACCTATCTGGGTTGTGTTTTTTATGTATTCAACCTCCGATTTTGGATCTTTTGCGCAGAGCTAATATATATGACAGTTGGTGCATATAAATCATCTTTTGTTTTACTGTTCTCTTTGCTGCGATCTATCTTGTTATGATGCCGTGAAAATCTAGATATGGTATGATGTTGTGATTTGTTAGGATGTCGCTGTGGTTTAATTTATTCCTGTTATACTAATGCTGATGCGATCTGTTTTAAGTTTGTAATACTGCTGTTGCATTATGAGGTTGGATAGTTTATATGCTGCTGCAGTGACAAATATATGATGCACTCTGTAGTCATGGAAATGTGTTAGTGTCAACTAGATAGCCCTGGATATCTTAGTCATGATGTTTTCCCATCGAATCCCCATATCCTCCATCCTCACTATCAGAAACTCGGTTCCGACAACTCTCCCTTGAACATCTCAGGTGAGACTTCATCTGCTCTGTGGATGTTGCTGGGCAGGGTAAAACCTGTTTGGGCTGGTGCTCAGGGAGATCACACTGGTCGAGCGTTGACAAAGTGAGAATCCCTGTCGACAAATCTTTGTTGGTGGGTGTTCGCCATTGTAGTTCCTTCAGCTGCATAAGCTCAGACGGTATTACACAAGGCTAGATCAACGCGATGGGCAGCGAAATAATTGTTTTGAATATTTTATATATTATTTGACCAATTTTGTCATCATAGGTCGTTAGTGGTTATAAGTTAGTTAGAAGTGGACCTTCAATGTAATGGTGCATGCCTATTTATAGATCTAGTTTTTCAATTAAAAATAGAAGTTTTGGGAGAAATGAAGTTTTAGAGATCTTGAGTCTATGAGTATCGCATGAGATCTAGTGTGATCTGAATCTTAGAGAATTTCCTCTTGTATCTGCGACCTATCTGGGTTGCGTTTTTGATGTATTCAGCCTCTGGTTTGGAGAAGAATTGTCCGGTTTTGGATATTTTGTGCAAAGCTAATATATATGACAGTTGGTGCATAATGTTAGATTTTTAACATTAAGCTAGTATAATATTAGGATCCTTAACTGAGAGAACAAGAAGCATAGAAATCAAACAAAAGAGACAATGAACACAATGTTTTTCCTCGAGAAAACCATAAATGGAGAAAACCCCACAACTTCCTCAGATATAGAATCAGCACCAAAAGTAAAACACCAAAATAGTAATATGATCTCCCGACAGCAGTAACCTTCTTTCTATCTAGCCCCAGTGTCTTCTCCTTCCTCAACTGGGCGCTACACTTGAGTGTGTATGAGTTGTGTTCTAAAAAGAGAGGCTATCTCTCTATTTATACTAATATCGACATGACTAAAACCCTACTAGGGCCGACCTCTCTAGGAGAGTCTAATAACCCTAGTGCCCCGAAACTACGAGGAATTTAACCCTTAGACAATAGGAGGGTTACCCACAATGACTTGACATGACTTGTTTACATTATAGATCTTCTCGATCGGAACATCGGGGCATGACATGACTCAAGTAAATTACAAATACATCTTGAAATAAACATCAGGTTACAATACATAAGAAATACAAGTGAATACATTCCCATGTTACATATACATCAACACTCCCTCTTAACTAGGAAGGTTTTCTCTCGACGCAATTTTCAGCACAAGTCTTATTCTCTGTATCATATGGGTCATCGTCAAGTTCTCATCATCTTCATCTTCATCTGGATCTAGATCATTGCTTGATCTGGATCATCATCACTGGATCATACTCAATCTGGATCACCACTGGATCATCATGACTAGATTTGGATCATCATCACTGGATCTGGATTGTCACTGGATCTGGATCACCATCACTGGATCAGGATCATTACTCGATCTGGATCACCATCATTGGATCTATATCATCACTTGATGTGGATCACCACTGGGTCATCATCACTGGATTTGGATCATAGCTCGATCTGGATCATCACTGCTAGATCTGAATCATCACTTGATCTGGATCATATCGGAGACATCATAATTGGATCTGGATCATAGCTCGATCTGGATCATCACTGCGTCATCATCATATGTGCTATCTCATGATTCCTCTCATCACAGGAAGTTCTACAGAGCCAACCCTTTTTCATGCTGGGTGTAGGCATACCTCCTTGTAGGTCTTTGGTAGCCCTTACATTTGACCTACTCATCAGAATGGCCAGCACTCACATCTGACCTTGACTCGTCAGAAAGGAACAACACTTACATTTGACCTTGACTCGTCAAAAAGGTGCTCAGTCCTATACTGAGGGTTTCTGGTAACTGACCAGGTGCCTCCATTTAGAGAATGGCAGTAGCCCTTACATCTAACCTACTCATCAGAATGGCTAGCACTCACATCCGACCTCCTTGTTAGAAAGGCAGTAGCCCTTACATTTGATCATGTAGGACCTCATTCTATAGTCACATAAGAATGGCCGACACTCACGTCTAACCTACTCGTCAGAAAGGTGGTAGCCCTTACATCTATGTAGGATCTCATCCTACATTAGAATGGTCGCCACTCACATTTGACCTCGTCGTCAGAAAGGCGGTAGCCCTTACATCTGTGTAGGAACTAATCCTACATCAGACTGGCCGACACTCACATCTGACCTACTCATCAGAAAGGAAACAACCCTTATATCTGATCAAGTGGGAACACATCCCTCAATCACATCAGAATTTCCATGCGCTCACATCTGATCATATAAGACTACATCTTATAATTGTCTCAGAAAGGCCCTCAGTCCAAGACCAAGTATTCCTGGTAACTCACCAGGAAGCTCCATTCCAAGAATGGCAATAGCCCTTATATCTGATCATGTAGGAACCAATCCTACAGTCATATCAGAATGGCTCAGCACTCATATATGACATGGAAGGAACCAATTCTCTCACTATGACAGAATGGCTCAGCCCTTACATCTAACGTGCTCGTCAGAATGGATTTCGCACTTGTCACTTCCCCTTGGAAGGGACCTCGATCTGGAGAACACCAATATTCTCCCTGAAGTACTCAAACTTCACTTTGGCTAGTGGCTTCATCAAAACATCAGTTATCTGATCATCCATCGCAATATACTGGAGCTTCACTACTCCCCTTTGCACCATATCCTTGATATAGTGATACTTGATCTCGATATGCTTCAACTTGTCATAGAACACTGGGTTCTCTGACAACTTCACACAACTCTGGTTGTCACAGTGTATACAAGTAGCATCCAGCTGGAGATCAAATAAATCAGACAGTAGCTTCCTGAGCCATACTGCCTCACAACTACCTGAACAAGTTGTGAAATACTCTGCTTCAGCTGTACTGAGTGCCACATAGGATTGGTTCCTACTAAACCAAGAGATCACACCTGATCCCATAGTGAAGCAACATCCCGAAGTGCTCTTCCTATCGATGGCACTACCTGCCCAATCTGAATCAACATAACCCTCCATGTTAATATTCTGATTCGTATCATACTTGAGCCCATAATCAAAGGTACCTCTCAGGTATCTTAGAATATGCTTTGCAGCAATCAAGTGAACATGTCTCGGATCTGTCAAGAACTGGATTAAGGTGTTCATAGCAAAGCAAATATCTGGTCTAGTGTTCATCAGGAACATCAAGGACCCAATCATTTGACGATACATCGTAGCATAAACTGAATCTAATGAATCATCGCTAAATAGCTTCAGGTTCGATGCCATAGGTGTGGCCATAGCCTTGCAGTCCATCATCCCAAACCTTTTTAGGATCTCTACTGCATACTTCCCTTGTCAAAGGGAGATTCTATATGCACTCTACCACACCTCCATACCTAGAAAATAATGCATCATACCCAAGTCCTTCATTTCGAACTCGACAACAAGCTTTATCTTCATATCAGCAATCAACCCATATGTACCTATCACAAACAGATCATCTAAATATAGTAGGAGCATTAGTGGGTTGCCATCTTCAACCTTGTAGTAAAGGTTGGAATCTGCTTTACTCTTGGTAAAGCCCAAACTGAATAGAAAGCTGTCAATTATGCCGTACCAAGTCCTAAGTTCCCGTTTCAAACCATACAGGGCTTTCTTCAATCTGCATATATGAGACTCTCTGTCATGTGTCTCAAAACCAAGTGGCTATTCTACATACACTTCCTCTTCCACCACACCATTGAAGAAAGCAATCTTGACATCTATTTGGTGTATCTTCCATTTCATCACTGCATCCAGGGAAAGTATTGATCCGATGGAAGTGTATCTGGCTACAGGTGCAAAGGTTTCTTCATAATCTATTCCTTCTTTCTATGAGAAACCCCGAGCAACAAATCTTTCTTTATATTTCTCTATGCTACCATCTGCAGCATGCTTGATCTTGTAGATCCATTTGGAAGTTACAAATGACTTCCCTTCTAGTCTTGGGACAACATCCCAAACATCATTCTTTATGATCGATTGATATTCTTTGATCATAGCATCCTTCCATTCTTTCCGTTTTGCTGTTTCTTCATAACTGGAAGGTTCTTTATCAATGAAATCACATAGTAATGCTACATACTCGGAGCAGGATCTGGTCCTTTTTCTTTCTCTATGATTCTCTTCTGGAGCACCATATCTTTCCGCACCTTGGATAAGTTCTCGTACCTAAGCAGGTTTCCTCTTATGAGGATTCTTCTTTGGAGGTGGATCTACAGGCCTTTGTGGTTCTTCAAACTCTCGATCTTCTTCTTGAGTTTCTTTATTCATGGTTGTATCATGAATTATGGGTGCTTCTGCTTCTTCATATTCTTCAGCAGGTTTCTTTCCGAATTTGTTGTAAGCTATGTCTTCATCAAATGTCACATCCCTGTTGATGTCAATATTCTTGTATCCTGGGAAATATATTCTGTAAGCCTTCGAGCTTTCAGAGTATCCCACAAATATACCCTTCTTTCATGAAGGATCTAATTTTGTTCTCTTTTCTTTTGGAATGTGTATGTACACAGGACAACCGAATATTCTGAAATGGCCAACTTCTAGTTTCTTGCCAGAGAATACTTCTTCAAGAGTCTTGTTCTTGAGTACTCTATGTGGAGTACAGTTCTGTACATACACCGCTGTTCTGGTAGCTTCCACCCAAAGATGCATAGGAATATCTTGATCATGAAGCATTTCTCTTGCAACTTCCATGATATTTCTATTCTTCCTTTCTACAATCCCAATCTGTTGTGGATTATAAGGAGCGAACAACTCCTTCTTAATCCCTGAGTCTTTGCATAACTCTTTGAATTCATTAGATGTGAATTCTCCACCATTATCTGATCGAAAGGTCTTGATCTTCCTGTTTGTGTGATTCTCGATCAAGGCTTTGAATTCCTTGAACTTGCTGAATACTTCATCTTTGTTCTTCATGAAGTAAATCCATGTCTTCCTAGAAAAGTCATCAATAAAAGAAACATAGTATACATACCCCCTTAGTGAGCTTGATGACATAGGACCGCATACATCAGAGTGGATGATTTCCAAGATTCCTTTTGCTTTTCTTTCGGTACTTGGAAATGTCTTCTTTGTATTATTTCCTTTTGCACATCCTTTACAGACCCCATCATGTTTTGCTTGAATTTCTGGAAGACCTTCAACAACTTTGCTTGCAATTGGTAGTGCTCTGTAATGCACATGTGAAAGCCTTCTATGCCAAAGTTCATTTGGCTCTACTGTGTCATGGACCAAGGCTTGTTCTGGATGGCCCTTCAATTTGTATAGACCTCCTTCTTGTTTCCCAATCACTACTGCATCATTAATAGTCTTTCCCTTTGGCCACATGATGAATTGGCCATCTATGAATGCAACCCTCATGCCTTTTGTATCTAATGCAGATATGGAGAGAAGTTTATTCTTGAGTCCTGGTACAAACAATACATCTTGCATCCTCATATACTTTCTAGAGTCTAGTTTATAAGAAGATTCCCCACTACCTTTTATTGGATATTGGTATTCATCTCCAAGCTTCACCTTGTGAGGTGATTCATGTTCTGAAAGTTTCAAAAAGTATTCTTTGAATCCTGTCATATGCTTGGAAGCCCCACTATCTATAAGCCAATCATTGCTTCCATGTGTGATATTTCCCATGAGAGAAGAAATTAAGACATATTCTTCATCACTTGAAGAGTCTTCACTTTCATATCTGGTTTTCTTCTTGGATGGTTCATCATCCTCTATAGCATGACCATGATGTCTTTTCTTGTTGCCCGTTTTCTTATTTTGTATTTTAGGACAATCTTTTGCAAAGTGTCCTACTTCATCACAAGTATAACATCTGCCTCTAGAGAAATATTTTCTAGAGTTAGTTTTAGAAAAATGCTTACCTCTGGAGTGATGAGAACTTCTTTTGGTTTTCTTGGAATGTACTGTGAGAGCTTGATCTTCACTTCGCATCTTATCTTCTCTGGTTGCTATCCTAGCTTCTTCTTGAGAGCATTCTTCCCATAGTCTGCTGAACTTGACTAACTTCTTTCTGGCACATATCCCTTGAATAAAGGAGTCCCATGATCTAGGGAGACCATTCAAGGTGGTCATTACAATCTCAACATTTTCCACTTCTTCATCTACTTCTTCCAGTTGTTCTTTGATTTGAGAAACTCTTGTGAAGTAAGACTGCATTATGAATCTTCACATTCTTCAGTTGGTTTCTCAGAGTCATCTTCCGGTTTATGTTCTTCCCTTCAAACAATTTGGTTAGGGCATCAAACATAGCTTTAGGTGTCTTTAGGGATGACACCTGTGGTATGAGATGATCCTGGAGAGAATCAGCAATGAATATTTTTGCCATAACCATCTTCTTCTTGTGTAAGGCCTTAGCCTCATCTCCCTCTGGAACTGGAACCTCCTCATTGATGTAGGAGTCCAACTCATTCTCTTCTAGGACCAGAGAGATCCTATACTTCTAGGCTCAGAAGTTATCAGCTCCCTTAAGCTTTTCATAAAGCTTGGTATGATGAGACATCTTAATTGAGAACCTCAAATGGAAATACAAAAGATTTAGATCTTACCAATTCAAGATGTCGGATTTGGATTTGTAGCTGAAATTCTACAGTGCTGGTTCAGAAGCAGATTAGGGTTTTTCTTTTCCAGAGTTCTGTCCAACCAATTGCTTTGAAATTGATCCCTAACTTCAATTTTGGGGAGGAGATCAATTCAAGCCTGGGCTCACTGAAACATTCCTCTTTTGTGAAAATACCTAATTTTTGGTAGCAGTGTCGGGTCCAAAATTGAAAAACCTCAGAATTGGATTCTACTTCGACAAAAAGATGCGCCCTAAGGAGGAGAGTTATTCCAACCTTATTTTGATGAAAAACTGTGGAGATAGATCCACAAAGTAGGAATCCCTAGTTCCCGCAGCTGCATAGTGTCTTCTTCTCAGGTTAGCTCTGATACCATGTTATATTTTTAACATTAAGCTAGTATAATATTAGGATCTTTAACTGAGAGAACAACAAGCACAACAATCAAACACAAGAGAAAATGAACACAATTGTTTTCCTCGGGGAAACCATAAATGGAGAAAACCCCGCAACTTCCTCAGAGATAGAATTAGCACCAAAAGTAAAAACCCAAAATAGTAAGATGATCTCCTCACAATAGTAACCTTCGTTCTATCTAGCCCCAGTGTCTTCTCCTTCCTCAACTATGCGCTACACTTGAGTGTGTATGAGTTGTGTTCTAAATAGAGAGGATAGCTCTCTATTTATACTAATATTGACATGACTAAAACCCTACTAGGGCTGACCTCTCTAGGAGAGTCTAATAACCCTAGTGCCCAGGAATAGACAATAGGAGGGTTACCCACAATGAATTGACATGACTTCTTTACATTATAGATCTTCCCGATCGGAACATCGGGGCATGACATGAATCAAGTACATTACAAATACATCTCGGAATAAAAATCGGGTTACAATACATAAGAAATACAAGTGAATACATTCTGAAGTTACATATACATCAACACATAAATCTCATCTTTTGTTTTACTGTTCTCTCTAATGCGATCTATCTTGTTATGATGCTGTGACGATATAGATCTAGTATGATTCTGTGAGTTGTTAGGATTTTGATGTGGTTTACTTTATTCCTGTTATACTAATGTTGATGTGATCTATTTTTAAGTTTGTAATACTGCTGTTGCATTATGAGGTTGGATAGTTTATATGCTGTTGTGGTGACAAATATATGATGCACTCTGTAGTCATGGAAATGAGTTAGTGTCGATTGCATAGTCCTTGATCTCTTAGTCATGCTGTTTTCCTGTCGGATCCCCATATGCTCCATCCTCACTATCGAAAACTCAGTTCTGATAGCTCTCCCTTGAACATCTCGGGTGAGATTTCGTCTGGTCTACAGATGTTGCTGGGAAGGATAAAACCTGTCTGGGCGGGTGCTCAGGAAGATCGCGTTGGTCGAGCGTCGATAGAGTGAGAAACCATGTAGACGAAGCTTTGTTGGTGGGTGTTCTCCAACAAATGGCTCCATTTCCCAGACTGAGTTGCAATTAAGAGGAGGATACGTTTTGGCATCCAAATCGACCGAAGATCGAAGGGTGGTTTGAGCAAAAGTTGCGGTAGTTTGCTGAAGTTGAAAATAATAATCCGAAGTTGTCGACGGGTCACTGGTTAGATAGGTATATCCATGATGTTCCTCACGAATGGTTCTTTTGTGAATTTCCTATCCTCTTGCATGAATGGCTGGAAAAGTTCACTAAGAAGAAGAAAAATTTCCAAGGAGGAGAGCCAACATCCTGGACCCAGGAGCTGATCCAGGAGTTACAAGAAACCAACAATAAGGCATCATGAGAAGTTGAAGTGTGGTTGGATAGTATCTTAGAAGGATACATCATCGAGTTCGCAGTTGACACCAATAAGTAATTTAGCGAAGCGGAAAGGGAGTTCTTTAGCAGACCACAAGGAATATTCTTGTTGTTGCTACAGCTGTCCATTAAGTAGTTGGTCTGTGAAAAAGGTATCCTGAAGATGGACCAAAAGTAGTGGAACTCTGGTGTGCAGAGGATGTAGGCATCACAATGAAAGGGGGGAGATGCATAGAAAGGTAAGGGGTAGATGGGCATGAGTTCTGGTGAGAATGTGAAGGTCACCGAGGAAACAAGTGGTTGTACAAGGGGAGGAGCAAGGTTTCGAGAGAAGATGCAGAGGATGGGAGAAGGTCCTGCTGTGATCAAAGTATGATGTTGCAAAGAACAACCACATGGGATGAAGCAACCTTTTTGTGACAATGAGGATGACCAGGCCCAGGTTATGGCTGGAAGGACAATAGGATTGAACCCCAGCAGTAACATGTCCACACCTCTTTGCACTACTCCACCACAAGGAAAAAATACACACTTCACGTCGACTTGCCTGACGTGTTAGCAAAAGTCTAGTAATAAAGCACCAGTATGAGGAAGGAGGCTCAGAATGTAGGGTGATGAAATGAAGTTACCAATATTTCATGGAAATGGAACTGACAACCTAGAGCAATACTGCTTCTTCTGTGAAGCGATCTGCACCGCTTGACAGCCCGTAGATGATGATCTCAAGAGAATCTAGCTGGAAACTAATCTTAGAGGTCATGCATTGGAATGGTTCATGAGATTCACATGGATTCCCTAGGGAGGTACCACGAAAACATTGGATGAGATCCAAACGGTGTTATTTGAGGAATTCAAGAAGCTGAAGTTTGAGGCTCAGTATATTAATGAATTGAAAGAGATCAAACAGTTCCCCAATTAGACAATTTGGGACTTTGATCAGCGGCTTAAGACATTGATGGCTCGGGTCAGTTTTTAGATGCACGATGTTCAACACAAGGAATGGTTCATCACCGTGCTTGTCCCACATATCTGACAACCATCAATGTAGCAAAATATTGTGACGTAGAGCGAGGCTTTGGATACCACGATGAAATTGGAGGCATCACTAGTAGGAAAAAGCACAGTCAGAATGAACTAGATTCAAGCATAGTTAGCCAACCTGACGATCCAAATGTAGGATATCAAAAAGGCCAAGGAAGAGCGTGATGATCTTTGGTGCACCCGGTGCCATGCAGATGGCCATACCAAGGACACATGTCCAACATTCCAAAATTATTTGTTGTCTAGAGCCCCGAACCTGTTCAGCTGTGCTGGTATACCATGGTGTCACATATGTCAAGTCTAAGGGCATCTAAATGAGAACTGTGAATACATGTAGAAGATGGTTACGAAGGCGAAAAATCTGTATTGCACATTTTGTTGATCAGTAGGACATGATGACAAAAAATGTCAAGCTTATGATTTACTCTAGGAAAGAACGTATTATTCATATTTTGTGAAAGGTGGGGACCCTTGGGAAATACAAGTGTAGCCACAAGTGGTGCAACCAGCAGCACAAGTGTCGTATACACCACCACCTCCATTGTAGTTTGTCCCCATGCAACAGTTTACAGCATAGCCACATTTTTCACCTCAGCCTCAAATGGTGGTACAACCATAGTATAACCAGGCACCATGATTATAGTATAATCAGCCACAATATGTTCAAGCTATGGACTATGTCTATCAACAACCAAACCCATCGTAGTAACAGATGGCCCAACCGCAGTTTCAACAAGGAGGAGTCCATGGAGGGTTCAGAGGTTGAGGAGGAGGACAAGGTCGTGAATCGATCCAGTGTCACACCTGTGGGGTATTTGGGCATTATCAAAGGGAGCTCCCTCATGCGCATTGTACATACTGCATAGATAGCAATCATAATGTCAAAAACTATCCTCAGTTGATTGCAAAATGGTAGACTAGCAACATTCCTCAATTACAGAACATGGAGAATCATAATCAGCCTATGTTCCATGCACATAACCAACCAATGATGCAGGGTCAGATCCCACCGGAGACTCAGAATCAGAACCTAACCCAGGATTAGAACCTACTGATGAATTAGTCGATGAATCAAAACCACCGACGACTCAAGCCCAGGACCTAAATCAAGGAGCGACGGTTGCAACAATTCATGCCGAATTGTGAATGAAGGATGTTGACGTTGGGATTGTCACTCGCACTAGTGCGACAGCTGGAGATGATGGACCACGTCAACAAGTTTGGATCGCTGGCAAGAAAAAAGTAACATTTGCTATTGCAAAGGATAAAGACACTTTCTTTGAAGCGAAGCATGTGATCGAAATAAATCCAGGTAAGTTTCCAATTATTGACATGCCATCTGCTTTTGACCCATTTGTAGAAGTAGGCCCTTCACGATAGCATGGTGCATTGTGACAGTTCTTTAAAATTTTTCTATCACTGGAAAGGGACTCTAACGCCCTTGTCGAGCTTGAGGAATTATTGTATCGGTTGGATAAGGCAATGAAAGATTATGTAGTGAACTCTTTACAAAAGAGGAAGAAAGGCAAGGAGATGAGGATGAATATCCAGATAGAAGATTATGAGTTTGATTATGCTATTTTGGATCTCAGATCAGACGTAAACATCTTGACCAAGAAAAATTTGCAGCTGATGGGAAAGCTGACTCTGGGATGGTCTCCAGTACATCTGCGACTAGCAAATCAGGCTAAGGTGCAGTTCATTGGTCACATATCTAATCTGGTTGTCAACATTGAAGGTATGAGAATGCATGCTGATTTTGTTGTGATACAGGTAGTCGAAGATGGTGGCTCCTATCCCACTTTGGTAGGGATTGGATGGGCTAATGATAACATGGTGGTTATCAACTTTAAGAAATGAGTTATGACATTTGAAAACTAGGATGTTAGGGTCATTGCTCCTATGGACCCTCAGGAAGGACGTCGGTATATTGAACCTGTAAGGGATGAAGATGGTAGGATTTGGGACCATGCCTATAATATCTTTGAGGATTATATTCACTTGACTATCGATGGTGAACTTGGATGATGCAGTGCTATTTTTGTGTCCTCTGACTCTGAAGATGCTCTGGAAAATTGGTAGAATCGATTCGAGGAAGTATCATTCAGGAAGTGTGGGTTGATTACACAGTCTCTCCGTTGCATTTCCATTGCAACTATCATGCTGCCCATTTATGAAGGACTACCGAGACTATCCTAGTTCCTTCAAGAATTTGAAGAGAAAGTTTTTGAACCAAGAAGGATATTGGCCCTAGAGGTTGCATTGAAGGCTACCCTGACTCGATGGTGGGAAACTTATAAACCAATGATCCACGACTGGGAACCGTGCCAAAGAATGATGATGGTTCACTTTGGTGATTTAGAGGTCTACCATGCAGGGAGGTACGATGGACAACCTAACCCCACCAATCATTTGATTGAGTGTCAGAATTTATGGGTGTCGTGGCCTAGAGATGAATTTGTCTATGCTTTTGTCCATACTCTAAAAGAGATGCTGAGATCCTGGTATGTCGTGGTAGAGTTGCGCCGAACTATCTCTACATTGGAGGAGTTGTTTGTTTGCTTCATACAGACGTTTAGTTTCTAGGATGCCAAACCAGAGGTATGCAATGCTTTACAAATCATCCGAGACATTGTACTAAAGGTCATCCCTATCACCTATCCCGTTGATACACATACACATTTCTCCATCCAATCAATGATGACCTGCTACAACTTGTCTAGGGAACCCAAAGATGATGATGAGTTACAGAATGTTAATATTGCAGAGTCTAAAGGAAGCCGCAATGTTGCAGCCCCAAACATCTCGATAGATTCAATGAGTCAGCCGTTGAAGATCCGAAAAGTCAATATTGGGTCGAAAGAGAACCCCAAAATTTCCAATGTCGGGGACTACTGGGATGAGGAGACCATGGCCAAGATCATGGACCTGCTACATGAATTCCAGGACCTTCTCTTGACATGGTTTTCGGAGATGAAGGGGATTTTGGGAGACGTGGGTGAAATGAAAATTTTGTTGAAACCAGATGCCAAACTTGTGCGACAGAGGCCATATAGAATGAAACCACGATACAAGGACCAGGTGAAGGCTGAGATAGACCGGATGCTTGATGCTGGGATCATTGAGCCTATAGAAGAATATGAGTGGATAAGTCCGATGGTGGTCTAGGATAAAAATACGAGAGAAATTCGCATTTGTGTTGATTTAAGGAAGTTGAATGATGCATGCGTACATGACCTATTCCTAACCCCTTTTACAGATGAAGTGCTTGAAGGTGTAGGCAGCCAGGAAATGTACTCCTTCACAGATGGATTTTTGAGATACCACCAGATCTAGATTTTGAAGGAGGATCACCACAAGACCACATTTGTCATGGAATGGGGATGTTTTCAATATAAAATCATGTCGTTTGGGTTTAAGAATGCACCGGTCGTATTTTCTCGTGTAGTTGTCGCTGTATTTTAAGATTTTATTCAAAAGTTCCTGCAAGTGTATATAGATGATTGGAATATCTATGGATTAATTAGGGACCATCTCGCCAACCTGTGACTGATGCTGGAAAGATGTCGACAGCATCAGATCGCATTAAAATCTAAAAAGTGTATTTTTTGTGCGCCATTTGGAATGCTACTTGGGAACATAGTATTCAAAGAAGTTCTGTTGGTCGATCCGGCGAAAATCGCGCTAATCCTCAGTTTACCACCATCAATGAATGTCAAGATGCTTCAGGCCACACTAGGGCATACTGGATACTATCGCAAGTTTATCAAAGGATATGCTGCGATTATTTCCCCCATGGAGAAACTACTAAAAAAGGACGTAGCTTATGAATGAACTTAGGAATGTCAAGGAAGTTTTGACACCTTGAAGGCCAAGATGGCCTCTGCGCCAATACTGTTTTTTCTTGATTGGAATAAAGAGTTCCATGTGCACATCGATGCTTCTTCTATTGTGCTGGGAGTTGTTCTTACGCAACCAGGTGAGAGCGACCTAGATCACCCCATAGCACATGCCAGTAGGAAGTTGTCATTTGCCGAATGAAATTATACAACAATGGAGAGGGAAGGCCTGGCGATGGTTTATGCTTTGCAAAAGTTTAGGCACTATTTGTTGGGTGGACACTTTAAGATGTTCATCAATCGTTCTGCTCTGCAATACCTGGTTAATACACCTATGTTGGGAGGGAATATCTGTTGATGGATGTTACTCTTCCAGGTGTTTGATTTTGAAATAATTGTAAATCCAGGACAACTGAACATTGTTTCGTATCATCTATCTCGTGTTGAGAACAGTGAAGAACCGACCAATAATGATGATGGTTTTCTAGATGCACAATTGTTCCATGTTGACATCATAGATGATCACTATGCACCAATTATTCAGTTTTTGGCCACTAGTGTCGCCCCAGAGGACATGTCAACTGGCCAAAAGAAGCAGCTAGTTGTGACGGATTTTGATTTTTAACTAATTGTTGGATAGTTATATAATATTGGACCAGATGAAATATTGCAACGATGTATTTTACCGCATGAGCAGGGTCCCATTCTTGAAGAAGCACATGTAGAAATTGCGGGAGGCCACTATGGAGGACGAGCTACTGCACCGAGCTATGGTGGCCTACGTTGGGTAATGATGCTGCAGACTACGCAAGGAGCTGTGATGTCTGCCAGCGTGTCGGTAAAACATTGCGGCGAGATGAGATGCCACTAGTACCGTAGGTGAATCTACAACCATTTGATAAATGGGATGTGGATTTTGTGGTTCTTATTAATCCACCCACCAAGCGGACTGGTGTGCGATATATTATTACTGCAACTGACTATCTGACTAGGTGGGCGAAATCCGTGCTAGTAGTACATTGTATTGCTGTGACAATGGCTTGGTTCATTTTTGACAACATTGTGACATGGTTTGGGTGTCCTAGGATATTGATGAGTGACCATGGAAGTCACTTCGTTAACCAGATGGTGAAAGCACTAACTGAGGAATCGCAGGTGCAACACAAGAGGAGTACACCATACCATCCACAGGTGAATGGGACTCTCGAAGAATTCAATTTTTTTTTGAAACAATGCTAACTAAGGTATGTAATGCTAACCACAATGACTGGGACCCGAAGATTCCCGTAGTGCTATGGGACTATCACACTACTTAAAAATGGATAACAGGCCAGACAACATTTAAGCTGGTCTATGGGAAAGAGGCAGTCATGCCCATGGAGTATATTGTTCCTAGTTTGCGCATTGCTGTGCCGACAGGCATGGATGATGAAGAAGAGTTAGAAGAGAGAATTGCACAGTTGATCCAGCTTGAAGAAGACCACTTTCTTACTGGCTTCCACCAATAGGTTGCGAACGATCAACAGAAGGCATGGTATGATTGCCACATTAAGAAAAAATAGTTTGCATAGGGTTATCTCGTGTTGTTAAATGACAGCAAGTTCATCAAGCATCCTGGTAAGTTACAAATGCACTAGTTAGGTTTGTATCTTATCCGTTCTATTACTTCTGGAGGTGTAGTTCAATTACAACAATTTGATGGAACGGTATTGCCGACACTCGTCAATGGGAGTCGCTTGAAGCCCTATAGGATGGGGCCAGAGCTGTGCACTGCTTGAAGCGCTGTAAAAAAAATGATCAAAGATTTTGTTTCTGAACAGCAAGGCGAGCCTAGGGGAAGAGGTTGCACAAGGTTAGAGTTTGTAGTGATGCCTGGTCGACCACTTGTGATAGTTACAGGGCTATGGGTTGGTCAAGTAATAAATGTAGGTAGTTAAAAAAGTTGGCTAGAGGTGCTTGTTGAAGCAACGTGCTTTAATGCACGATTTTACTGTTAAAGGAGTAGGATTACTGACAGATTTGGTGTAATTAATACCAGATTTAGTAATAATGGTGATAATAGATTTGGAAATGATGAGTTTGAATTGGAAGTGGATGTAAAAAGCATGCAGGATGCAGGAGGATGGCATTGTTCAGTTGAGTGAGCAGCATGTTAAAGTAGAGTGTGAATTGTGTAGTAGGTTGTGAGCTGTTGAGTGAGTTGCAACATTGAAGGTTAGAGTTGTCGAGTGCATTTTCTGGGTTGGGGCGTGAGGCATGCTGAGGGACCTTGACGCCATTGAAATTTCAAGTGAAGTAGAGTCACCTATTTGACCCACCACTTTCGAAGAAGAAGTCATGAGCATGTCAGTTGGCTCATCATCTATCCCCAAGCGGAAGCGGAAGGATCAGAAGCCCAGTTTCAAACCGCCGCAAAAGAGGCAAACCCACACATCGATGAGGGTGCAAGGAGAAGGAACTACACAGATCAGGCTGTCGATCACGGGAGCTGTTGAGTCCATGATGCCTTGGGGCGTCTCTGTTCATGACATTTTGGGATATGTCACTCCTACGCATCCAGGAGCAAAGTTGAGATAACCAACAAAAATTTAGAAGTATCCACCGAAATTGCCACCATTGCCAGAAGGGATGACATGTTCGGTCGACATCATCCTTATCTTAATCAGGTTGAAATTTGAATACCATGACTTGTTGTTACTCAAATATGTCAAGGATGATCCCTTTGAGTCAGTCCCGATGGTGCCTAGTGCCCCAATTCGGTGGATTCCTCAACCTTGGGCGAGTGGGTTAGACCAATCTGGATTTTTGGGGCTCATCAATATGCCTCATTTTGGGCGATTGAATGAAACCCATGCATGTGTTAAGAAAATACCGTATTATTTTCATGGGGGGATGCTTTGGTTGAATACGCCGATCCCTATTACAATAGATTTGATCACAAGCATCACATGCTTGCTGAAGGGTGGGGAAGATTCGACACAGTATATTCGTGGGAGGGATATTGATAAAAAGATTGCCAAGTAGCTGAAGGAGCACTTTGGCTTACAATGTGATGGCCGTTCTTATCGAAGTGATAGCATTGACTCACAAGAAGTGCGAATTGGCACACAGATTCTGGAAAGTAAGGTTGCTAGAGGCAATCGACTAGTCCAATGTAACTCGGGTGTTGTCCCATGTGACCAGAAGTGTGCTGAGGGGGTGCAAACGAATTGGTCTCTGTTTTTGCTAAACTAATTGCTAGAATATGCTCTTGTTTCTCAGACTGGGCGGCCATTTTCATATAGTTGGTTGTTGATCTGTATTGCGTTAGTTTCCTGGATGGAATCGAAAGACTATCAACCGATGACAGTTGACGCTGAAAAGGTGTGCCGAGGTGCAAGATATCAGAAATTATGGTGGGTCGAAGAGCCCAGTCACCAGGCATACTGTTCCATTCATTTTTTGGTTTATTGGGAAGCACTTCAGGCCAAAGCTGCCACTATTCCCTGAGTACCTCCTTATGCAGTGACCAAGTATCAGGGGCTTATTCGGTTCACCATCGGGCCCCACTCTATCTACATTCAGGTGCAGCGGGGACCCCAACCAATAGTGGCTACCTTTCACGTACAAAGAGTTAGATGCTATTGTTTAAGAGTGGCTGGCGTAATGGTGCAACCCGATGATTCAGGAGGAATTGTCTAAGGAGCCACCACCTGATGCCCCCGAAGAGCCTGCAAAGAAGGAGCTGAGCATTCACGACTCTAACAATGAGTCATCGACGGACCCTGAGGATGTAGCACAATGCATGCATGAGGAAACTCACACCAAATGGCACCAAGAATATGATGTGGGTAGTGGTATTCAGTAAGGGATGGAGGACCAACTACAACGGCTCATCAAAGCGGTCAATGACTCTTCTGAGGCTGTGACACAAGTGATCCACGAATCAAACCATGAATAATTCAGTGCGGTAAGAGATAAATTAAATTCCATTTTGACATTATTTCTAGGAATAAATCTGCAACACCTAATATGAAGTACATCTCGTTGATCAGCACTGAGCCTTGGGCTAGGAACACGCAAGTTCCCTTGACTGCGATCATTGTGGGAAATGAGGAAGTACAACAGTTTCTGTGACCGATACAGAGTGTGGCTTTAGATATCAACAAATTATTTGCTATGGCGTTAGTGTAGTTGCAACACATTGGCGCCTTGGAATTGGTTCACCGACAAAGAGAACTGTCTTAGGGCTATGTCCAGTCACAGAGCGCAGTAGAGAAGTTGCAGAAAGAGGTAGAAGAGTCGCATCAGGTTCAGGTGCTACTGGTAGAGGAAAATGTGCGAGAGATCGATGTCTTGAAGGTGACACAGGATGGGATGCGGTGAAAAGCCATTGAAGATATTACTGAACTGAAAAAGGTGCACAACTTCCTGATCATTGAACAAGTGCAAATGTGTGCCAGGTGCAGTGAAGTCTAGCAAGCTATTTCTAAATATTTTCAGTACATTTTTGAGAACATGACTGAGCTCACCCTAGTCGAAAATGCTAAGGAATTGGAGAAAACTATTGTTCAAATTCAGGATACCAACCTGATGCTCATTCCCTAGTTGGTATCCTGGTTGGTTATGATTTATTTCTCAGTTTTATATTCTAGTGTATACTGTAAAAGATATTCATGTGTGGTTATCAGTTGACATTTTGCATGCATTGTTTAGCCCTATTTGAATATTAAAGGAAATTTTACATGGTATCAGAGATCTGGTGAGCTAAAGCTGAGATATTTGTAGCAACCATGATAAATCAGGGGAAGATCTATTGGAAGACACAAACCTAGACTTCCAGATCTAGGGTTTGACACGTATAGTTCACTATGGCCATGTAGTTGAGAGTTGAGGATAGACTCCAGGGTGCTCAGAACTTTCCTACATGGAAAGAGAGGATCACAAGGATCCCATACGTCAATGATGCTGAGGAGCACATTGACTCCACAAAAGTTGTACCCATAGATCCGACAGATTTGATAGCCTGGAGGATAATTGATTCCATAGCCATGCTAATTATCATGGATGGAGAGAAGGACCATATAGTCCCTCACCTTTATGGTAAGAAGATTGCATTGGAGATGTGGAAGGATTTGGAAAGTCTGTACCAGATCAAGAAGGAGAACTAGAGGATGGCGTTGCAAGAGGGGATGCGCAACACTAAGATGACCAAGGGAGAAGGATTGGTGCCTTATTTCATGAGGCTCACACATATCAGGGATGATCTTGGACTTGTTGGATCTAAGATAGATGATGAGGAGCTAGTTTGGATAGCCCTCAATGGATTTTCTAAGCCACATGATACCTTTGTCAAAGGTGTTGTGGCTAGGGAGAAGCTCCCTGATTGGATCAGACTATTCAATGACTTTGTGCAGAAGGAGATCCACATGGGTCAAGGATCATGGTCATCTAACAGTGCCCCACAGATTGTAGATGAGGAGGCTCTATCCCTTATAGGGAAGAGAAAGGGGAAGGAAAACAGGAAGAAGGATGGTAAGAAGAAACTTGACATGTAAAAGGTCAAGTGTTTTATCTTCTACAAACAGGGTCACTTTTCCTCCCAGAACCCAGACCGAAAGACGAAGAGTAACACTCAGATGGATGGATCTGTAGAGGTGGATGAGTTCAGCAGGAACTTTGATGAGGAGTTTTGTTTGATAGCTTGCATGGAAAGCACCACAGGGAGAAACATATGGTACATTGACAGTGGAGCATCTATTCACATGACTGGACATAAGAGATTCTTCAAAGGCTTGTAGGAGGGTAGAGCAGGGATCCACATTGAGCTGGGTGATGATGGGCGGTATTAGGCACAGTGAGTCAACACTGTTTCATTTGAGAGGGAGTTTGGAAAACCCATCAATTTTTTTGATGTGTTATATGTTCTAGGACTGACCAAGAATCTTATATCAGTATCCACTCTGGAGGACAATGGATATAAGGTGAATTTTCGTGACCATAGAGTGTATGTTAGGCCCAAGGGGTTAGATAGAAGCTTGGATTGGGTGATTGGAAAAAGGAGCGGGAAAGTGTATAGATTACACTTTGAGCCTGCAAAGGCTCTAGTCAGTAGTAGCATCAGTAGTCAAGGTGAGTTGTGCCATTGGAGGATGGCACACTTACACCATGGAGCACTGAATCATTTGAGACAAGCAATCATTGGAGTTCCTCAAGAACAGGAGGAAAATCATAACCACTGCAAGTGTTGTGCTTTGGGGAAGAACATCAAGAAACCTTTCCCATAGAGTGAGCACAAGTCTAAAGAGCCCTTGGACTTGCTGCATTTGGATGTATGTGGACCTATGAGTGTCCATTCATTCAGTGCTTACAGTTACTGCGTATCCTTCATTGATGACTATTCCAGGAAAACATGGATCTATTTCTTGAAGGCTAAGTCAGAGGTCTTTGAGAGGTTCCAAGAGTTCAAGACTCTTGTGGAGAACCAAGCAGGTTAGAATATTCGGGTGTTGAGGACAGACAAAGGGGGTGAGTACACTTCCAATGAGTTCATCGAGTATTTTTCGGCTGGGGGGATCAAGAAGGAGCACACTATGCCCCATACCCCAAAATAGAATGGAGTTGCAGAGTGGAAGAACAAGACTATGGTTGGAGAAACCAAGCCCGTGCTATTTGATCAAGTATTACCACTATTCCTCTGGGCCGAGGCATACAGGACTGCAATATACATTCAGAATAGGTGTCCCCACACAGCCTTGGGGAGGAAGACACTGGAGGCGTTCTTCATAGGAACTAGGCCATATGTGAGTTACATTTGCATATTTGATAGTGTTTTCTATTTTCATGTTCATGTTGGAAATAGGAAGAAGCTATACCCTTTTGGAGAGAAGGGGTTACTTGTTGTTTAAAACAAGATTTTGAAGGAATATAGAGTTTACATTCCTGCTCGCAGGAGGATCCTTGTGAGCAGGGATGTCTAGTTTGAAGAGGACAGGGCCTTGCAGAGATCTCTGGAATTACCAGCAAAGCAGCAGCAAACATAGGAGTCAGGAGTCAAGTTGGAGGAGCCATATGTATAGGTATAGGTACATACACAGAGAACAGGTTCCGGTGGTCAGAGGGACTCAGGTGGACATGATCCTTCAGTCATTGACTTTAAGGATGAGCTACAACAGGAGACGGATATCCAACAGCCGCAACAGGTTTATGCTAGTCCAAGGCCTAAGTGGTTTAGTTCCACAATGCAGGATTCCAGTAAAGTAAATCCTCCACATACATCTTTTAGATGGAGTGTACCCCCAGATAGGCTTAGTTATATGGAACTGATGACAGAGTTTATTAACTCTAAACCTTCCAGCCTCAGGGAGGCTACACAACATGATGTTTGGTAGGATGCTATGGTTGAGGAGTATGACTTCATTATGAAAAACCAGGTATGGGAGGTTGTGTCGAGGCCACAAGGGAAAAAGGTGGTATAGATGGATCTACAAGGTGAAGCATGCAGCAGAAGGAAGCATGGAGAAGTACAAGGCATGCTTCATAGGGTATTTATTATGAGGATACCTTCATCCCTGTTTCCAGGTATTCTTCCATTCAGACCATTGGAAAAAACCTAACAACAAATCCTTGTTGACGTGTTGTCGATAGGGGTTCTCGCTCTGTCAACCCCCAATTAGCATGATCTCCTTGATCACTAGCCCATACAGGTTTTACCCTACCCAGCAACACCTGCATAGTGGATGAAGTCTCACTCGACATGTTCAAGTGAGATCTTTGAGAGCCAAGTTTCTGGTAGTGAGGAGGAGGATCTGGGCATCAATAATTTATCAACATAATTATCCGATCTAACATAGCCATTCATCAAGTATCTCAGCAGTCATTACAGATCTATCAGTATAACCATATATCTAAACAGATCGCATCATTTACTTATTCATCACAGCGGTATCATATTATTCATTCATAAATAAGATCCATAAAACATCCATCATTGATATCACGACAAATCCATCATTGATATGAGAGCAACATCCATTGTGTCATATTACTTATGTGCAATAGATCCAAAACATACATTACTTCTCCATAGCAAGAGAATGATCAACCCAGAAGATAACAAAAGATTCAATCGCAAATTCATGGATTCACCGATTAAAGACATATCTAATATTTGGAATTCTAACTCTATATATAGTCTTGTGCCTTTACATTCAAGGTCCACTTCTAACTAACTCCTAACTGATTTAACCGCTAATGATCTATATCCACAAAATGTAGTCAACTGATACAAAAAAGATGCATAAACTATTAAAAAATGGGTTGTTTTCTGCCCATCGCATTGTCTTTTCCTTGCATGGTGTTGCGTGAGCTTACGTAGCCTCCGCGATGCTACTCAAATCACTTACCCCAAAACCCATGCCAACGCAACCCAACATAGATTTATGGCTCTTCCTTGAGCCACATTAGATGGATAGAGTGTACTCCATCGTATTTGTCTTGAAGTCCTCATACTGCTGCGAGATCTCCTCAATATGTTCTTGAACTTTTTAGCTTCATCGCGACAACTAAGAAGGTTTCACTTCACAGGTTGCTCCACCAACTTGATATTCACCGTCTAATTTCTGTCTTGCACAACCTCTAGAATGGAAACTGCTTTGATATCCAACTACGCTCCAATCTCTTGAAACTCATCTAGTTGGATGTTGTGCTTGTGTTGTCGTTCTTATGCCTTTGCTACTCGTTGCTATAGCTTTCTCAGCTCAGTGGACCATGTCAGCTGAATAATGGGTGGCATTTCCTGTAATGTTGTCTTCAACATTGTCAATTGTTCATCATATTCCGTTCTTGTTTGGTCATTTGGTCTAATTTCTCATCTTGGATGACACTTCCCCAAAATTGTGTCGTGGCCTCTGAGATCTTCTTTGCTTCATGTTCCATCGCTTCAAACTATGTCACGATCACTTCGATGGAATTCATCTACTCCACAACCTACTTTGATGGCATGTCTGGGTAGACCATAGCATTGAGTAGACCATTGGACAGTTGGAGATGGGCGATGAACTCTCCCAAACGCTTGGATTTGGCGACTGCCTCAAGTTATGTCGTGCTTTCACAGATGTGTTGACATGCCTCATCAACAACCGCTTCTACCTTGCCTCTACTCATAACCAGTTGTGCATTCTCTATGATCAGGTGGTCAGACTACTTCTTCAGGTCAACGATCTCTTCAGCAGTTTTCCTCTCCATCTCATCCTGCATTGTCTGTAATGCTACGACCTTTTTCTCCTTCACTTGGCACAACTTTGCGACCTCTATGTTTATCTTCGTAGCTTCCTCATGCGACTGCAAGTACCCATTACTTAGCTATTTCTGTCTATTGGCCAACTCCTAGTTGGTGACCTACTGTATGTGTACAATGGTATCGGTCAATAACTTGTTGATATCCACTGCAACACCATGCAGCTGCTACAAGAAGGAGGTCACATCCTTACTTCCTGCGTCGATTGCATTTGCGGGAACCTGAATGTTCCTAACTTGTAGCTCATTGCTAATCAATAGGAGTTCCTACACAACGACATTATACGCTGCGGTATTTATAACAACATCATAAATATAATCTAACTTATCTCTTACTGCAACAAATCCTTCCTGGCTAGACTGGTGCATTGCTTGCGCAGCTGCGTCAAATGAATATGTGACAGCCTTAATGAGTCGCTGCAATTGGACCTCCAACGCGTCTTTGGTGCTACTGCCTACATGAAACTTCATGCGTTGTTTCGTTCAATCCTCTTCAAGGATGTGCTTAGCTTTTGGATCGGTATCAATCGATGATTCTCCATCTGAGTCATGGGTACTCTGGTCTTCTCGCTCAGGCTCTACAGGGGCATCTGCTGGTGGCCCTGTCAATATTTATTCAACACTAACTGGTTCGCGCCATGTAGCAGGCCAGTCCTGAACTACTACTTCCACTTCAGCATCGGTCAATTTATAGGGAATTGGAAGCCATTTCCTATCAGGGTCTCGTCATGCCTGGATATGAATGGAATGGGGCCCGATACTGAACCGCTTGGTCCTCTGATATTTTACTGCAACTGCTTATGAAAAATGTATAATTTTAATTGTTGTGGCTTGTAACGCTTCCCAGTAGATCCAAAAGTGGATCACACAGTCAATTTTCTGATGGGGCTCCTCTACCCACCATATGTTTTGGTATTGTGCTCCTTTGCACACCTTCACCGCTTCAACAGACATAGGCTGGTAGTTTTCTGGCTCCATCCAAGCCACCAAAGTAATGAGGATCATCAACCAACTATAATATAAAGGATGCTCCCAAGCCTGAGCTACGACCACATCCTCCATCAATTGATTCAACAAGAAGAGGGATCAATTCATTTGGACTCCCTCAGCACACTGCTGTGCACAAGAAATCACCCCCAAATTGCATTTGTATTAGGCGATTCTTCCAGAAAATTTTGCTAGCTAAAATATGGGCACCAATATGCACTATCCACTTGTTTATGCCATCGATGCGATATACATGGCCATCCTGCTGCAATCTGTATCTCTCCTTCAATTATTGGGTAAGATTCTTGTCATTGTCTCTGCCTTTGATATATTTGGCAGGGTTTGTCCCAGCCTTTGGTAGCCCCGTGATCTCGAAAATCATGTCCACCATAACCACAATTGGGGTATCCAACCACAATGTACCGCCATGAAAACACACCAGTAGATGTTTAATTCATGCATTTGCTTCATTCAACTATCCAAAGTGAGGCATCTTGATAAGCCCCATCAATCCAAATCTATTCAATCCTTGTGCCCATGGGTGTGGAATACACTCAATGGGTGTGCCTCAAACCGAAGGAAAGGACATGTAGGGCTCATCCATAATGTCCTTTAACAACAACAAGTCATGGTATTCATACTTCATCCTGATCAAGGCAGGGATAATGTCCACAGTGCACATCATCCCTTTCGGCATTGACGGTGTTTTCGGTTGATACTTCTGATTTTTGGTTAACCGCCGGGGATTTGGACTAAGTCATGTGGGAGCAACATATCAGGGATATCATTGATAGACAAGCCCTTAGGTGCTATAGAATCCACATCTCTTAAACTAGATGGCTCAGTTTATGCATTTCCCTCCCCTTGCGCCATAATGGAAGTGCGCATCTACCTCTTCTGTGACGGCATTGATCTTGGCTTCTGAGCCTTCCACTTTCCTCGGGGGATTGAAGATGATCTGACCGACATACTCATGATTTCTTCCACTATAGAAATCGAACAGATGGGTGAATGATGCTCAATTGAAATCTCCACAGTGTTGAGGTTTCTCAGCATGCCGCACTAGTAAAACTTACTAAGCGATCTAACATGCTCCAATCTCACACTCTAGCTGTCGCTCCTAATTCTTCCAACTCACCCAAATTACTCAGCTTTGCACCTCTCTCAAATTGAATGAACACAATGAGGCCTTCATCCCTCATCCCTAACCTTCTTATAGTGATTGACTAACCCAGCTTCATCATTTCCAAATCCATCGTAGCCATCATGACCAAATCCTGCAATAACAACCCGAATCCACTGACAATCTTGGTATGTTAATGGTTAGATTGACCATAAATGTGTGTCACTTTAATTGTAGAAATAATAGATCAATTCTATGTGCAATTATGATAAGAAGAAGCACAGGAAATAGATCTTGCTACTAAGAATTCTCACAAGCATACACAGGAAAAATAGAGAGAAGAAAAGAGACTGAATCACATGAATGAAGAGATGAATATTGGTGTGTATCCTTCCATTGAATAATGATGAATAATAGTGTACATAAATAGTACATCCCTCATAGGAAAATCGAATTGTATGGAAACAACTCATAAAGCTCAAAAGGATGACTTACCAAAATATAGCAAAACCCCCATAGATGGATAAAGCACTTACCAAATCTATCAAGGACCTCATGAGTTGGAAAAATCATGAGTGAGTTGTCAAGGAGATGGAAAAAACATGCTAATCCTAGAAAATGGAGAAAAACTATTGGAGGATGGGTTGGAAACAAAAGCTCCCAGTTTCCTAGTTGACTAGCTTTTATCTTATCCTTAGAAAAGCAGGAAAAGAAGAAAAAACAGAATAAAGCAGAATATGCTGTAAAGTCCTGTATACTAATTCTGGATGGTCAAAAGGTGGTCAAGATCAACCCAGAATTGGAAATAAATCATTCCTAGGATATAGATGGCATGTATTGACTTTAAGGTGGAAGTGGAGGCCAACTAATTAAGCTAGTGGGTGGATAATTAATCAAATAATGATTAATTATTTTATGCTAAGTTGTGAGTGGGTTTAATATATTCCTACATTAATGACTGTTGCTGGCTAACTGCTCTTAACTGTATGCGTTGATTGCTGTAGCTGTCACGGTCTCTCTATCTAACTGTGCTACTGACTCCTACACTTGCATGAACACTTCCTCCTGGCGTGCCCTTCTATTCTCTATCTATTCTATCTCATTTTGTTTCATTGCATTGTGATTCAGGCAGTGCACATATTCATCCCTGTCCTATAGCGATTCAAGCGGTTACCGTTCACTAGCTTTGCTAGCACCGCTCCATTTAACTGTTGCAATTGAACTGCACCCCCAGAAGTAATGGAATGAATGAGATATGGGCCTAACCAGTGTATCTGTAACTTACCTGGATGCTACATGAACTTGTCATATAACAACACCAAATCTCCTTGTGAAAATTATTTGTTTTTAATGTGGCGGTCATGCCACTCCTTCTGTCGATCCTTATCAACACGCTGCCGGAAGCTTGCGATGAATCGGTCCTCTTCCAGTTGGACTAGCTATGTTGCTCGCTCCTCAAGTGATGCTTCATCGACCATGCCAATTGCTGTTGCAATGCACATACTAGGAACGATGTACTCCATAGGCATGACTGTCTCTTTCCCATATACTAATTTGAACGACATCTACCCCATTAGCCTCTTGCGAGTGGTGTGATATGCCCACATAATTGAAGGAATATTTAAATCCCAATCATCATGATTAGCATTACATACCTTTGTCAGTACGATTTCCAAGGTTTTGTCAAAGGATTCTACAGTTCCATTTTCCTATGGATGATATGGGGTACTTTTCTTATGCTGCACATGCAATTCCTCTGTGTTGGAAAAAATCCCACCAACAAAGCCTTGTCGACAGGGGTTCTCACTTTGTCGACACCCAACCACCGTGATCTCCTTGAGCATTGGACCAGACAGGTTTTACCCTATCCAGTAACATCCTCAGAGTGGATGAAGTCCTACCTGAGATGTTCAAGGGATAGCTTTCCAGTAGTAAGAAGGGAAGATATGGAATCCACGGTTTCGACCGGATAACTATTAGGTTGCAAAACTAATACAATTATCACAATTCATCTTCACAACTACAAGTATAATAGACCACATCATTCATTTATTGCAGCAGTGTTATCGCAACACTCTCATTCATACAACAACTTTAATAAGCTTCATCATCATTCATCAAAATTACGACAGAATGACATCATCAGTTCATTGCAGCAGCATCAAGAAATCATAAACAATTTCAATACACTTCTCATTGACTTTGCAGCAGGGAAAATAGGAAAAGAAAAGACAACATTTAGACAACAACCATCATGTCATATTAATTATGTGTAATAGATCCAAAACATATAATTCTTCTCCACAACAAGAGACTGATTACATCCCGAAATTTAGTATCAGACACAGACATATCGCAGAGCATTCAAAATAGAAGACTCATCAAGACCATAGGTAGATCACACTAATCATTCTCCTTATCATTCTCAATATGTGATGATATCCCTTTATAATTACAAAAATAGTTCTATATATAAGCTTGCACCTTTACATCAAAGGTCCACTTCTAACTAACTTCTAACCACTAATGACCTATGTCCACAAAGCGTGGTCAATTAATACATTAAATATAAAAAGTGGTTATTTTTCCGCCCATCATGCTGATATGGCCTTGCGCGGTGTCGCGTGACTTTGCAAAGCTGCCACGACGCTGCACAACTCACTTGCCCAAAACCCCTGCCAACAGGCCCAACAAAGTATTGTGGCTCATCCTCGAGGCACATCAAGTTGATAGGGTATATGCCGATGTCTTGTCCTTGAAATCTTCAAACTGCTGTAAGATCTCTCCAACCTGGAGCGAAACTCTTTCGACCGCGCTTTGACAGTCGAGAAAATTCTACTGCATGGGGTGTGCTTCCCTATCCTTGCTATTGACCATATTTCGACTGTCTTGCACCGCCTACAATGTTGCGAATATGTTGATAGCCAGCTGCCCACCAACTTCTTGAAACTCATCCAACTGGGAACAATGCTTTTGTTGGTGTTCTTGGGCATGGGAAACTCTCCGCTATAGGTCCTTCAATTCCTCATCCCATGTGATCTGCAACATGAGCGACAGTGCTCATAGCGACGTCTTCAATGTCGTCAACTGTCCTTCAATCTTCTTGCACCTATGCGGTCAATTGGTTGAGCTATTCGTCTTGGAAAACGATTTGCCAGAACTGCGTCGTAGCCTCCGTGATTGTCTTTGCTTCTTGCTCCATTGTTTCAAACTGGGCCACTATCTCCTCAATAGTAGCCTTCCATTCAACAACCTGTTTCGGTGGCGTCTTTGGATGGACCAGGGCATTGAGCAGAAGATTGGTGTCTTGGAGCTAGACAATAACTTCCCCAAGTCGCTTGGCCTTGGCGATTGTAGTAAGATCAGATGTGATCTCAAAGATATGTTGATAGGGCTCATCAACAGCTTGCACGACCTTGCCAAAACTTGTGCATAGCTGTGCCTTCTCACTGATAAGGAGGTCTTGCTCCTGCTTCAGCTCGATGATCTCCTTAAAAGCCTTGCATTGTATATTGGCCTATGCTACCTTCAATGCCTCAATCTCTCATACGTTCTCTTTCTCCAGCTGCAACCTGACCTGATGCAGCTCCTTAAATTCTTTTTGCAGTTTCTCGGTTGCACTCTGCGATTGTGCATACCCATTAGTAAGACCCTTTTGCCTATCTGCTAATTCCTGGGCGACAACATGCTTCAGCTCCACAAGTGCCTGAGCGAGTAACTTGTTAAGATATAAGGCAATGCTCTAGAGTGGTCGAAGTAATAGGTGCACTTCTTCAATACCCTCGTTGATCATAGTCAGGGGAACTTACACGTTCCTAGTGCACGGCGCAGTGCTGATCGACGGGAATTCCTACATCGCAGGTCTCTCGGGTGTCCTCCTGGAAACAACATCATAAAATATAATTCAATTTATCTCTTACCACAGAAAACCCTTCTAGGTTGGACTCTTGTATCACTTGCATCGCAACCTCAGAGGAGTCAGTGACTTCTTTGATGAGCCATTGTAGTTGGTTGTCCATCCCTGGGCGGGTACCGCTGCCCACATCTTATTCTTGGTGCCATTTGGTTCAAGTTTCCTCCTTCATGCACCATGCTTTGGCCTCAGGGTTTGTTATACCCAAATCCTGTCACCAACATGTTATGATATCCTTAACGCCTATGTTTTCCCTAAATCCCAAACTTGGAGTGGAAACATGCTATGGATGTCAATTCTACATAAAAAAACCTAGCACCACTTTCTTCCTTTAGTTGATGAGCGGTACCTTGTTCATTACTGACTCTAGTCCTGTTATAGAGAAGCGGTGGCACTGTGTATGTGATTTGTTCTTGAAGTGGTTCTTACCTACACCACTCTGTCATAAGGGTGTATAAGCGGTACCCTTGGTAAAATTGGAAAAAAAGAGGATTCTCAAAGTTTCCAGAACATGAGCCTCATGTCCTCCCTTATCCCTATCAATAAGGGTTGGTTGGAGTCGAGATCCCTCTTGGTAGGATCTTATAGCCACCTCACCCACAATTCTCTCAAGCATACCTATCTATTTGAGCCTTATAAATACAAGCTCACATCCATGGTTGAGGGAGAGAACTAAATGGTAATCTTATGTTGTTGAATTGACTATACCCAATCCATTAGAGAGCCTAAGAGAGCAAGTTGGAGCTATCGGGGATGAGGTGTTCATCTTGTGGAGGAGTTTGTCAACACTAAGGAAATGGTTGTAATCTTCTTCATTGATTTCTTAATGCAAAGCTGATTTCCGTCCCACATATATGTTGTACTGATCTCGCATCTATATGTTACTAGATTCCTTAGTCACTAGTATGAATGTGTAAACAATGTTCTGGTGGCTTTGATGTTCTTGTTTGTTTGACATGTTCTACAGGTACACAGGTCCGCCATCAAAGCATTATTCTAGGTGTTTGCAACATTCAGGGAAGGTTTTCACCCTTTGTCGTTCACTTATTTGTTCTGGATCTGAACCATTCAGACCAGAGGAACAACTTCTGTCCGCAAAAGGTGCAATATTCCTGACAACAAATCTGGTGACTTCGCTAGGGACCAAAGCAAATTGCAGTTGATCTGATCTTCCTCAATCCTTGAACACTTATCCAAATCCAGGATCCAGTTTGTAACTCTCCTCAGTCATATCTGCCATCTGACTTAGTGAAGTTTGGTTTAAAACTTTCATATTTGTTCAGATATGAACTGCTTTGACTTTATATGCTCTGTTTTATTGTCAATCCATAAGTCTTTATCTTGATCTGAGAAATTTATGACTTGAATTCTCATTCTCTTTGTGTTCTAGATATATTTAGGGAACCACGTATGTGCTGTAGGTAATAAGCGATGCCACCGCCTGAACCCTGTTAGCAATAGGTGGTGCCACCACCTGAGTGCAGTGATCCAGAAGCGGTGCTCATCCAGAATTGCTCTGTCAAAGACCCCTTCAGTGCGGTGCTAGGTAGCCCTTGTTACATAGCTTGATTTTTGTTCATTTTTGAAAAAGTAGGGTTTTTGTTTACTTTCAAGCCCTGTACTGTTAGGTTTATTTGTTTGAATCTGGATGCTCATGGTTGAAAATTTCGTGGTGAAAATTTGTTTGATTGAAAGAATTCAAAAGCTAAGTTAGGATTGTTGATTATTCATTTTCTTTCATGCTTGTTGGTTGTGATTCTGATAGGAATTGTTGAAAGCTTAGGTTTCATTTAGATCTATTTTCGTTTCATTTATAAAGACTGAAAGAAAAACCACTTGATTATCATCTTAATTTCATTTTTTCCATAGAGGACTTCTTTTTGCTTTTAAACAGAATTTGCTTTTTTGAGATTAGGTCATTATTTTTACTGAGCATAGGGCACTGTATATCTGATTAGACTCATAAGCTTTCAGGTTCCCTTTGTTCTCTTGTCTCTCTTGCATTAGTACTGTCTCATCAAAAGAAAAAATAGTGTAGTTTTAAGCTAGATCTATCTATGTTTCAAAGAAAAATAAAAAAAATAGATTGCATATGCATGTAGAGTGCTTGTTGTTTTTCTTTTAGGAAAAGAGTCTCTTACCCATCTAATCGCTTTCACAAAAGAAAAATAAGTTTGGAATGTGTTGCTTGTCTTTGGATTTGATTTGTTTGAAGTAGTGGTTTGGGATTTTTTGGTTTTCAAAATGAAAAGAAAATACTCTCTCTCCCTCCCGTAAGTAGGCATACCTCGAACGGTAAAGTAGAATATTTGCATCTACATATTTGCATGGTTTTAGTTTTTCTGTAATAATTCCATGCATTCACCTAACCATCCACTTTAAAATTAATAGTAGTTATAGGCTTAAAATTTACATAGAAATTTGAGTGACAGGCTAGAGATGTGTTTGGGCATCGTTAAGTGTAGGAGCTGTCGTTACTTGTTCGCACTACATTCTGAGACTCACGTGGTTCTTCCACGTACTGTCAGTATATTGAACGACCTTTCACATTCCCTTGAGGTATATAGAAAGGTACTTCACATACTCGATTGTATATTGGAAGGCCCCTTGTGAATGGTTGTGCATTAGACAACACTACTACCGATTTGAGCTCCCACATACATTGCGTGTAACAGGAGATCCCACTAGGATACCTTATCTATTTGAGAAAAGCCCATTGGCTATCTTGCTTGGAGCCATACACCGAAAAAAGCATTCGGGGAGATTACTACGCATTTACCTAGAGTATATTGCGAGTGGCACCTTCTTGACAATCCTGGTGAGAGACCGGACTATTTGAACTCCTCCTATCATTTAAGTTTTCTTGTTTGGCCTGTAGCTTGAGTAGGGGAATTTTTGGTGTGTTTTTTTAGTTTTGAAACCCTAGGTTAGATAGGAACTGTAAAAACTAGCTGAATTGAGATATTCCACAAGAGTACGAGGCTTGCCAGCTGATTTTACTCATGTTTTGGGAGAATATCCTATGGAATCTATCGACCAAGGAGCTGCTACCAACTCCCAAGCAGGAGAAAATGTGGTTGTAGAAAGCGAAGATCCATATCCTTCACACGGTCCTCCCTTGGCTCAAAAAATTTCTAGGGGTAATACTTCTTTCCATTCTCCCATAGAAGGACATGTTGATTATACTACCCATCTAGATTATGATCCCAATGCTCCGTTTTGGGATACCTCTATGGGACAATCCATTGCTTCGTTTGGAACCCGTCAAACCTATTATGAAGAAATTTCACCAAATGAAGAAGAATGTAGACAATACCGGGCAGCTATTCTCTATGCAAGAGACCTTGAAAAGAAAAGAGATAGCATATTGGCTACACCACCACCTCGCTCAACAATTTTTCCTCGTAATATGGACCCCTAGCCTGTGGGATATCGTTCACTTGATGATTCTATGAAACCCATTGAACCTATTCTAGATCGCGCCATGACTCTGTATAATCTAGGTAAAACTACCCACCCCACCACCTCCCATTTTATGTCTGTTCCAAATCCTCTTGGGTCTTCCGCACCTGGGGAACAACATTCAATTCATGTTTCATCAATAGCTTCTAGTGCTAGGGGCCAACCCCTGGCATGCCCTATGTTACTTGTCACTGGAGTTGTAGCTAGTAATGGACAAACCTCTAGTATAGAGCAATCCGTAGTGTATGTCCCTCCTACCCATATGAATGTGGATAACCCCCCATCCAGTTCAGGTCATCCCTTCGGGGCACAACTTGTAACCAATCAAACCTCTTGGGCATGTTTCCACCTTTCACACACCTATGTTGTGTGGTAGAAATCTTCAAGACACTCGGTGTGTCCTTGGGGGCAAGTCTCGAGTCAAGCATATCAACTTGTTCTTGAATCCTCCGTTTAGGCTCAACTCCTAATGAAGCCAAGGGGGTAGACCCTATTAAGTTACTAAGGAAAAAATATTTAGTATAATGATGGTATTAAAGAGTAAATTTTTTAGGAGTTTCGATTTAACAATTGTAAACAACAAATAACATGATGAGATAATCACAAGTAAGCACAGAAATGACACCCAATCACATATAGATTGAAAGAAATAAACAGTTGACCAGTGCCTTAAAAATGGAGTCAAAAAACAATCAAGAGTGATTGCAAGTGCTGGAATGAATGTTGTGCAATTGTATCTTGGTTAATTTTAAATTAATGTAAGAAGATGAGTAATTTAACTTAGGTGAGGGGACTCCAAATATACCCAGGGGGTACTTGAAGTATGTCCAAAACTAAACCGTCACGCTACCTGCAAGGAATATGTGGGCTGAATGGATTCTCGGAGGCTATTGTTCATAATGCATCCGAAGGTGTAACAGAGATCAGCGCCCCGAGGTCACTTTTCAGGAGCTCCCGCTTCCTTTGGGTATTTTGTCACCGTAATGGTTTGATTGAGGCGTTGAATTTTTGTCTGATGGTTTGTCAATTTGGGGAGAGTGAATCCTAATTATTCTAGTCACTCAAGGGATTTTGATGTATCTTGACTAATCGGACAAACTTCAGCCAAGTACAAAGAATACACAATGGAGTCTTCGTTATTTTTAGTAAATTTTAAAATAGGCATTCTTGTTAAAAAGAAAACCCTTGATGAAACTCTTTCGATCCAAGTGGATCTCAATCGGGGAATCAAGGAGGGGTTAATTTTATTATGACTAATGAAAAAATTGATGAAAAAGGAATCAAAGATACACAACACCGGTTTTCTAATTAGTCCTACCACGCATCTCTTTCCCCTTGCGGGTCAATTGGGAAGTCGTGGGGTAAGTAGTATGATTAATTTTGAAATTACAATATGGAATAATGCAAAATTATATCAAAGTATACAATATTGCATGTCAGTACTAAACTAGAGCAGAAAAAGGGGAAAAATGCAAAAAAGTGAAATGAACGCAAATCCCCCTTGGGGAGATGGGGAGCGGGCTCGAAAGAGCCTACTCAAAAAAGATTTTCTTTTATTATTATTGGTTACAATATCATCAAACTGAAATATCAGAAACCTCTTGGTCCTTATACAATATGAAACCAATATCTTACAACTCTCCAAAATTTTTAAATTTTAGTGAAAGGGGAGACCACTAGGGGGATTTGAACACTCCCGAGGCCACTTTCAAACAACAGCTTCTTTTCTTTTCTGTTACACCTGCTAAAAAACAGCAAACATGTTAGAATAAAATATTTCTAAAATCACTTTAAGAGTACCTTTGGATCAGCCTACCTTAACTCAAAAAAGAATAAGTTAAAACTAGCTAAACAGGTGAAAAGGGAACCAAGGAAAGCAAGCTTTCCTTGGGATCTTGGCTTGATGTTTGTGGAGCCAATGAAATATGCAATGATTTATGGATTTAATCTTTTTAAAACAGAAAAGGAAATCTAGAGCATGCAACCTACTGATTTTCTTTAACTTCACATGCAAAACGGACAATTTCCTAATGCTAGATCTAGAATGCTTAATGATACTTTTCAGAATTGAGATATAGACTATGAGATTTGAAATATCAGATCTATGTAAATTTTACTTTGATATAACAGATCCAAATGATAACAAAGCTTTCTAACACAGTAACCAGGTAAGAAAATTGTTTTTTTGAAGGAGAAAGAGAGAGAAAGAGTGTCGGAAGCCCAGGAATGTTGGGCTTTGGAGTCTACATTGGTGGAACACCGAGGGACTATGTCATTCAATATGAGGAATATGCAAACCAGCTCAACCTATTCTACAAGAGAGATCACCTACAACTTAGAAATCCTTGCACAAACAGATGATTAAAACATAGGTGCTTCTGGAAGAGATAATTGGAAAGCATGCAATTAAACTTAAAATACATACAACTCCAATAGATCTGAAACAAGCAGCAGTAAGAGCATAAATCAAACTAGAATAAACTCTTACCCTAATAGGAGGGAGATCTCTCCTTCAAGTTCAACAATTAACCAGCGAAAGCAATGATAAATAACATAGATTATACCTCATAAGCATTTGACAATCACCATCCACACATGAAGAGTATTACACCATAGATCTTGCCTCCAAAGCTTATTTATTCCAGAATAATAAACAATAACAGAGTACAAGAGAAACAACACCTCAATCCTAGTTCTAACTAACTCGGAAAGGAGGCAGCCATGCTTTATTTATACACAAAATTGAAATCCCAGCCCAGAGGAGGTGCAAATCCCAAGGATATAGACCACTGCAGCTGAAGGAGAGTCCATCAATGCTTGATCTAAAGCTGAATTGAGCTTCTACTGAGTCTGAATGTTAATCGGAGAGAATATCTGACTGACACCTCAACCTGTTGACTGAAGCATCCACCAAAAATCATCCAGATGAGCCCACTCGTGTGGAGGAGAGAGGGAGGGAGAAATTCCCCATAAAGGAAGCTGAAGTTCAACTCTGGATCCACCTAGATCACCTCCTTTAGTCAAGGATTTGTTAGATCCGGTCAATCTAGTGCAAATCTGACTAATGTCAATATAATTGGCTAAGAATTCACTGATCTAGGATTTTGAATTTGCTCCATTATTCATCAATTTATTAATTAAAATAATCAATAATTTATTTTTTTGGGGCTTTCTAACCTGCGTGATGGAAAATCACTTAAAAATAGGAAATAGTGGGTCTATAGGTTTACTGGGTGCTATTAGCTTGAAAATGAGCACCTACATGATTGAAATGGACTTCCGATCCCACTTTTATAACAAAACCATTTTTTCCAATTAAACTATTAAAAAATAGCCTGAGTTTTGGAAAAATTAAATTTTAATAAAAAACACTGAAAAAATTAAAAAAATTTAAAAAAATGAAAAAACCTAGGGGGACTTAGACATGTTCATATGAATCGACCATGATGCCTAGCATGTTTATACATTGACACATAGACTCTAATAACCTTAGTAGGCCCAAATGCCAAGCTGACCACCCCAACTTTGGAGGTATTGAGTGAAAAACTCAGAAATTATAAGTCGTTTTTTCAACAACCAATAATAACCAAGGGAAAAAACACCCTGGGCTGATCGGATTGACAAATAAAGTCTATGAGACCGAGTCTTTTACAGACACTATAATGCTAGAACATTTATTACAACTCCCCTAAGGGGGTATGAACATATGATATGGTACAACAAAGTTTTCTAGAAGCAAGACTGGAGGTCTTCTGAAGTCCGAACAAGCTATCCTTGTCTAGTTCACCAGGCTCACTTGATAAAAAACCACTAAGTACAACTTAGGTGGTAACATTTTGGCTCGAACTGTGGGACGTGCGCTTGATGTGGTCTTTAAGGCAAGGAGAGGATACGAGAACACCATAATATTTGGCTTATATAACCTATAAAAACATCTCAACTTGATAAGAAAACCTCAGTAGCACAAGCTTTACATACAAACCAAATGAACCATTAAGCTGATTTATTTTAAACAAAATATATGTAACTAACTAATGAAAAAAATGTTTTATTATAGCTAAGTACAAATAAAAAATGTGGAAAGTAAATGCTCTTTTTCAAGGAGATTATTTTTGTACTCTAGGCATGATATAAAAAGGGTTAAGTGTAATCAGAAATCCAATGTAACCACCTAAGCATTTTATTAACATAATTTTTTTTCCTTGTCTTTTGTTAGCAGCCAAAGTAAGGATACTTTATTTAGAAAATAAAAACTTGCGTGATGATCCGGAAGGGGTGGGATGGATGGGAAATCATAGGCATGAATAATGTCATCAAACTTCCTCCCAAACTGGTAAGTGCTTGCGTAGGCTGTTTCTATCCATGACTAGACAGGGTTGATGTACAAATCGAAATGATGAGGCAGATTGACTACACCATCATACTGATCATCAAGGCTTACTGGATGATAATTCACTGCATAAGCTCAAAGCGGTTCCAAATCATGAGGAAACTCTATATGTGAAGATGATAGTTGAGACTGCTATAATACTAGTTGCATCACATATGTCTTTTCACAACACTGCTTTTCCATGTCTTCATTATTGATACCTTTGCATGGCTCTGCATGATATGACTCTAAATGATCATATAAGAGTTTTGAATGTTGCTTTTCCATACTAGGATTTTCCCAGGTCTCTAGATCCATGCTTCCCTCTATGGAAGTATAATAGATTGGACGTCCAAAAATTTCTAAATAGACACTCCCCTTGCTGGATATAGCATATAGATAGGATTCTTAATAAGATACCCACAAAAATCCCAATAGTCATCACCACCATCTATGTCAGATGTGATGGATTCCCCATTGCTGATATCAAGTTCTCTTTTTCTTCACTACTGATACCGATATATGGCTCACACTGATCATATGGATAAACTGCATGCTCCTTTTTCATATCAATGTTTCCCAAGGCCACATGGTCCATTCTCTCTCCTTTAGATATGCCATAATAGAAAAATCAACAAAACCATCAAAAGTTTCTGGTTCATTATTTTCCTCTTTATTCATGTCATAGATTGGATTTTCCATGAATGTCCAAGACTCCTCATCAACATCTTTGTCGGAGATAAGGGAGTCTTCTTCACTTGTATCATACTCCAAGTTATACTTGTCCTCATTTTCATACTCATATTCTTTAGAGAAAAGGTCACAAGGAAGTAAACTTTCCACACTATCATCTTTATATGGAGAACACGTAGGAGTCCCATCATGTACATTATAGTTTTCATCATAAGTTTCACTATAAGATTCTGCAATGGTTTCATCCTTAGGTTTGTACTATTTAGCTGGTGACAAAGGGTAGGCCTGGACTACCATGTATATATGATCAGGCTCGCTTGAAGTTGTTTCCTGACTACTGACCTCGGAAGTCCATGTTCCATGACTTGATTTTCAACATAACAAGTGCTTTCTTGGTGGAATTGTTCACAGGGTCTACACCATGGAATTACTTCTTCTACCATGTTAGCTGAGTCTAACTGGTTTGGAAACCTAGGCTCCTGCTAAAGAAATTTCTTTTGATACATCTGATTCTGCTTGGGATGAAAGTTCCTAGGTCCATTATATCTTTCCATTGTGATTATTCTATTGTGCATATGATTCAGTTGTGCGGACTGATTGTCCATTAGTTGGTTTTGACTAGTAACCAAGTTTTTTTATCATGTCCGTCACCTTTTACATGGGATCTTTAGAAGTTCCCTTTTCTTCTGATTCAATGGCTTTACCCTTGGTCTCTTTGTTGCAGGAATTGTTTCCCCTAGTGTGACCTGGAATGTTGGACTTGCCTGAAGATTGCATATTCTCTTCTATTTTCTCGGCAAATTCCTGGGCATTTTTTAGATCGGCCGGTTCTTTATCTCTAAACTGGTATCTTAAGTCACCGATGAAGGCTTCAATGTAGGAGATGAGGATAGAGGCATTTTTTGGCTTGATGTCTCTAGGAAGGTCTGCAACCACATGCCTGAATTTAGTGTTAAATTCATCCATGGTTTCATTATCCATCTTATTTATGCTATAAAGGGAAGCAAGTAGATGTCTTGGTTCCTTATTTTCTCGCCACTTATTTTTAAAACCATCTTGGAATTCGCTAAGAGTTTTATATGAATCATCATCTGGGTCGAGGTACCATTCTTCAGTATCATATTCTAAGGATAAAGCAAAGAGCTTCATTTTGACATTGTCATGGTCATGGGTAGCATTGCAATAACTGACCAGGTGCTTTTCAAACTTTCAAAGGTGAGACTTGGCAGTGATGGCATTATTACCCTGAAATATGGGGAGCTTCTTGATAGCATATTTTGGAATGGCATGGGGAGCACCTGCTATCTGAGAAAAGTCAAGGGGTTTGAATAATTCCGTCATTTCTTGAGATTGGTGAACATGACTCTCTACAAATATGTGATGGATATCTGATAGGGATTGGTCTCCTAAATCTTCAAGGTTTCTACGAGAAGTCTGCCTATTCAATCTTTCCCTAATAAACCTTTCAGGATCAGGGAGAGGATTGAATAATTGTCGACGGTTTCTTTGGGTAGAAACTCTTGAAGGGATGTTAGACAGTGGAGTTGCCAGATGGATTGAGTTTTAATTTGTATGTTTTTTAAAGACAAGATCAATCAAATTTTTTTTACATATTTTTAGTTGTTTAGAAAAAAGTTAAGCTAAGTTGTACCCGGGAATAAAAAGATTATCCCTGGCAACGATGCCAAAAAGTGTTGCCACCTTTCACACACCTAGGTTACATGGCAGAAATCTTCAAGCCACTTGGTGTGTCCTTGGGGGCAAGTCTTGAGTCAAGGCTGTCACCTTGTTCTTGACTCCTCCATTTAGGCTCAAATCCTAACAAAGCCAAGGGGGGTAGACCCTATTAAGTTACTAAGGCAAAAATATTTAGTATGATGATGGTATTAAAGAGTAAGTTTTTCAGGAGCTTCGATTTAACAATTGTAAACAACAAATAACATGATGAGATAATCAGAAGTAAGAATGAAAATGACACCCAATCACATATAGATTGAAAGAAATAAACAGTTGACCAATGCCTTGAAAATGGAGTTGACAAACAATTAAGAGTGCTTGCAAGTGCTGGAATGAATGTTGTGCAATTGTATCTTGGTTAATTTTAAATTAATGTAAGAAGATGAGTAATTTAACTTAGGCGAGGGGATTCCAGATATACCCAGGGGGTACTTGAAGTATGTCCAAAACTAAATTGTCACGGCTACCCACAAGGAATATGTGGGCTGAATGGATTCTCTGAGGCTGTTGTTCATAATGCACCTGGAGGTGTAACAGAGATCGGTGCCCCAAGGTCACTTTTCAGGAGTTCCCGCTTCCTTTGGGTATTTTTTCCACCGTAATGGTTTGATTTAGGCGTTGGATTTTCTCCTGATGGTTGGTCAATTTGGGGAGAGTGAATCCTAATTATTCTAGTCACTCAAGTGCTTTTGATTAAGCTTGAATGATTAGATGAACCGAAGCCAAGTTCAGAGCATACACACTGGAGTCTTCATTATTTTTAGTAAATTTTAAAATAGGTGTTTTTGTTAAAAAGAAAACCCTCCAGGAACCTCTTTCGATCCAAGTGGATCTCAATCGGGGAATCAAGGAGGGGTTATTTTATTATGACTACTGAACAATTAATGAAAAAGGAATCAAGGATACACAACACCGGTTTTCTAATTAGTCCTACAACGCATCTCTTTCCCCTTGTGGGTCAATAAGGAAGTCATGGGGTAAGTAGTATGATTACTTTTGAAATTAAAATATGGAATAATACAAAATTATATCAAAGTATACAATCTTGCATGTCAGTACTAAACTAGATTAGAAAAAAGGGAAAAATGCAAAAAAGTGAAACGGACGCAGCTCCCCCCTGGGGGGATGGGGAGCGAGCTTGAAAGAGCCTACTCAAAAAAGATTTTCTTTTATTATTATTGGTTACAATATATGAAAACTGAAATATAATAAACCTCTTTTTCCTTATACGAGATGAAACCAAGATCTTATAACTCTCCAAAATTTTTAAATTTTAGTGAAAGGGGAGACCCCTAGGGGGATTTGAACGCTCCCGAGGCCACTTTCGAACAGAAGATTATTTTATTTTCTGTTACACCTGATAAAAACCAGCAAACATGTTAGAATAACATATTCCCAAAATCACTTTAATATTACCTTTGGATCAACCTACCTTAACTCAAAAAAGAATAAGTTAAAACTAGCTAAACAGGTGAAAAAGTAACCAAGGAAAGCAAGCTTTCTGTGGGATCTTGGCTTGATGTTTGTGCAGAAAATGAAATATGCACTGATTTATGGATTTAATCTTTTTAAACAAAAAAGGAAATCTAGAGCATGCAACCTACTTATTTTCTTTAACTTGCCATGCAAAACGGACGATTTCCTTATGCTAGATCTAGAATGCTTAATGATACTTTTCAAAATTGAGATCTAGACTATGAGATTTGAAATATCATATCTATGTAAATTTTACTTTGATATAACAGATCCAAATGATAAGAAAGCTTTCAAACACAGTAACTAGGTAAGAAAATTGAATTTTTGAAGGAGAAAGAGAGAGAAAGAGCACTGGAAGCCTGGGACTGTTGGGCTTTGGAGTCTGCTTTGGTGGAACACCAAGGGACTATGTCTTCAAAAGATCTTGAAGATGAGGAAGATGCAAACCATTTCAACCTCTTCTACAAGCAAGATCACCTGCAACTTAGAAATCCTTGCACAAATAGATGGTTAAAACATAGGTGCTGCTGGAAGAGATAATTGGAAAGCATGCAATTAAACTTAAAATACATACAATTCCAATAAATCTCAAACAAGCAGCAGTAAGAGCATAAATAAAACTAGAATAAACTCTTACCCTAATAAGAGGGAGCTCTCTCCTTCAAGGCCAACAATTAACCAGTGAAAGAAATGATAAATAACACAGATTATACCTCATAAGCATTTGACAATCACCATCCACACATGAAGAGCATTACACCATAGATATTGCCTCCAAAGATTCTTTATTCCAGAATAATAAGAAATAACACAGTACAAGAGCAACAGCACCTCAATCCCAGTTCTAACTAACTCGGAAAGGAGGCGGCCATGCTTTATTTATACACAAAATTGAAACCCCAGCCCAGAGGAGGCGCAAATCCCAAGGAGATAGACCACTGCAGCTGAAAGAAAGTCCATCAATGCATGATTTGAAGCTGAATTGAGCTTCTATTGAGTTTGAATGTCAATCGAAGAGCTGATCTGACTGACACCTCAACCTGTTGACTGAAGCATCCACCAAAACTCATCCAGATGAGCCCACACATGTGGAGGAGAGAGGGAGGGTGAAATTCCCCATAAAGGAAGCTGAAGTTCAACTCTGGATCCACCTAGATCACCTCCTTCAGTCAAGGATTTGTCAGATTTGGTTAATCTGGTGCAGATCTGACTGATTTCAATCAAATCGGCTGAGAATCCACTGATCTAGGATTTTGGATTTGCTCCATTATTCATCAATTTATTAATTAAAATAATCAATAATTGATTTTTTTGGGGCTTTCTGACCTGAGTGATGGAAAATCACTTATAACTAGGAAATAATGGGTCTATAGGTTTATTGGGTGCTCTTAGCTTGAAAATGAGCACCTACATGATTGAAACGGACTTCTGAGCCCACTTTTATTACAAAACCAATTTTTCCAATTAAACTATTAAAAAATAGCCTAAGTTTTGGAAAAATTAAATTTTAATAAAAAACACTGAAAAAATTAAAATTTTTTAAAAAAGTAAAAAAATCTAGGGGGACTTAGACATGTTCATATGACTCAACCATGATGCCTAGCATGTTTATACATTGACACATAGAGTCTAATAACCTCAGTAGGCCTAAATGCCAAGCTGACCACCCCAACTTTGGAGGTATTGAGTGAAAAACTTAGAAATTATGAGTCGTTTATTCAACAACCAATAATAACCAAGGGAAAAAACACCCTGGGCTGATCGGATTGACAAATAAAGTCTATGAGACTGAGTCTTTTACAAACACTATCATGATAGAACATTTATTAAAAATCCCACAAGGGGGTATGAACATGTGATATGGTACAACAGAGTTTTCCAGAAGCAAGAGTGAAGGTCTTCTGAAGTCCGAACAAGCTATCCTTGTTCGATTCACCAGGCTCACTTGATGAAAAACCACTAAGTACAACTTAGGTGGTAACAGGGGGTATGGTTACACAACAAATAAAGTACCTATAGGAAATATCAATTACCAACCCACCCCTACAAGAATGCCTTATGCTGGAATTCCATATTCTGGTAATACTTTCACTCCATGGGGGCAACCCAACTGGTCCTACATTTTAGCTATGGGAGGGATACCTATACATACTGCGGGAGGTGCCAAAGGACCACCTTACGAAGGTACTCCCTTTGGGGGGCCTAATGGTCCTGGAGGGCCTAGTGACTTTCCTCCTTATGGTCCTAACAGTCCTGGTGGTCTTGGAGTGTCTATTGGCCTTCCTCCTAGTGATTCCGGAGGCTCCAGAGGTTTACCTCCCAGGGGTCCTAGAGGGTCCAGTATTCCTCCTCCTAGTGGCCTAGGTGGTCCTGGTGGTCCCGACAGTCACGGTGGTCCCGGAGGCCCTGGTGGTCCTCCTCCTGGAGGCTTCGGTGGTCCTAACGGTCCCGATCGTGGAAATCAACCCCCTACGGGTGGATCTTCCAGCGGTTATTCATCACAACAGTTGTTTCAAAAACCTGTATATCAGTCTAGTTATGATCCTACTGGTACTTATATGCCCTATCAATATTACCAGTATGTAAAACCTAATCTCTAGTTACATTTCCTAGCAAATTTTGACTTTCCTGATTTGTCCAAGTTTATTAATGATCCCATTCGACATAACCCCTCATGGCCTGCCATTCCGGTAAAGTTACCATTGGACATTCCAAAATTTTGATGGGAAGCAGGGATATGATCCAAAAAAACATGTCATGACATTCCATTTGTGGTGTTCTTTGAACTCCCTAATGGATGATTCAGTTTGTTTAAGACTCTTCCAGCGAACTTTGATCAGTACCACCGTGAAATGGTGCATTGAACTTCCACAAAATTCATTTGTGGATTTTGGTTCTTTGGAAACTGTCTTTCTTACACACTTTCAGCTTCCTATACACTATGAAACGGGTACAGATCTCTTAACTTCTCTATGTCAGAACACCTCCACACACATATAAGATCATATCCATGAGTGGAGAAGGTGGGGAAGACTTATTAAGGCTCTTATCCCGGATCAATTGTTAGCTGATTGGTTTACTAAATCTTTGTTGCCTCCAATCACCTGAGATGTGACTATGGGCAGTACCGTTACCGAAGAGCAAGCCATTAGTTGAGTCCAATATCTGGACTTGGTATATTCCCAGTCCAGAGCATTGTATGACTTGATCCCTCAAGCTCCTCACCCAAGTACCGGTCCTTCCAAGCCGCCAATAGAAACCCTTGTTGATGGGATTGTTGGTTCAATCCATTCCCCACTAATAGAAAAACCTGCCAAGCAACCCCAGACTTCCACCCCTACTCCTTCAACTCCCAATGTTTCCACCAAGGTAAATTCCATTTAGAGTACACAAATGCCCAGCAACAATATAAAGAAAGGTAAAGCCAAAAACAAAAAAACCTGGAAACCCGCAGGAGAATCTAAAACCAACCAGCAATAAGAATGATAAAGGGAAAATATAAGTGAAATATCCATGTCTACTATGCGGAGGTGACCACTTCATGAAAGAGTGTCCTCATCGTGAAGAAATCAATAAATTTTTTAAAAACTAATCCCGCGCCAGAAGTCCTCACAGATCCTTTTGCCTCTCAACAACAACTGATAGACCACATGTCTAATCAAGGAAATTGTAGTTCTTCAGAGGAAGTTCGCATGATGTCCTTGGACACTATTAATTTGCAAACTAGAAGTCATAATTATGACAAACCCACAGATAAGAAAGAAGACAATTCTTCTTCAGGAAAATCTCCCTCTACTGGTTCTATCGAGTCCTCATCTACTAGTCCCCTAACGATCGAGAAACCTAATCTCGATATGGTTTTGCACCCACCCAAGAGTAATCTTAGGAAGGTTGTTTTTAACCCTAATGCCCAAGCTACCCAGTTTTATAATGTAGTCAAAGATCTTGCTTAGGCACCAAGTGCAATGTCTACCTTGGAATTACTCCAAAGTTGTCCAACGCAACGCAAAAACTTGTTAACCATGTTAGGAGCTTTATACCTAGACAACACTAATTTGATTCACATTAATGTCAAGAACTATAATTCTAGACTACCTCACAAAATTTCTTTCCAAATCATAATGAAAGTAGTCGGAAAGAAGGTCTTTAGAACTGTCATAGACGAAGGAGCTTCAACTTCAGTTTTGTCCCTATCTTGTTGGAAATCTATTGGCTCTCCTAAGCTTGTAACATCACCAACAACTATGAAAGCCTTTGATGAACGAGGTTTCTAGCCCCATGGTCTCATACCAGCCCTTTTAGTTGAGCTTGGGGAAAAAATCATTTCCATTCAAGTGGAAGTAGTAGATGCCCCATTAGAATACAACCTCCTACTAGGAAGAAATTGGTTTTACGCCATGACTGTTGTCACTTCGACGGTATTTTGAACCGTCCAATTTCCGCATCTAGGGAGGATTGTAACCATTGACCAGCTTGATTTCTGTACGCCAGATTTTACCACCCCTACGGCTAATAACATCCCTATGTTAGGCCAGTACCCTCCTCCTTACCAGTCGATTGGGGTAGGAATGTTGAAGGATTCTTCCCTTATGGGGATTTTTTCGTAAAACCTTCCTAACACAGAAACAACAACGGTAAATATGATTTCTTCGTTTGATTATGATCGAAAGGGAAAACAAATTGTTGGGTCCACCTCGTTGAGTCCGCATGAAGTAATGTACAACGTTATCCAAACCCTTTCTGATGACCACACTAATGACCCTCATCTAGTGGCTTCAGACCCTTACCACTTGCCCTACTGGTTAGAACCGTCTCTTCCTACTCTATATTATTTCTCCTAGACGTTTCCTTCTGATGAGTCCATTATGGAGGTCATGAGTACAAATGAACCTACATGGGAGGATCATCATTCCTTCCCAACACCAGTTTGGTAGACCATGATTTTGCATCCCTTTTTACTACTGATATGTCAAAGCACCTCAAACTTCTATATTGTTGTAGAACACAGAGTCTGAAGGAAATCTATGTGAAATTACTCAAACAAATCCAATTGACATATCAGCCAAGCCCGACACCCTTGAGCATGTTCATCTTGAGTAGAACTTCTCAATAGAAGAATTTGAAGCATATAGAGCACTTTTCAAAGAATTTCGAGATGTCTTTGCCTGGTCCTATGAAGAAATTCCTGGGATAGACCCATCCATTATGGTTCACAAAATAAAAATCTATCCCACTGCAAAATATGTCAGGTAAAAACTAAGACAAGTCCATCAACGGAAAGCTACAGCTATCAAATCTAAAATAGAAAACCTTCTAATAGTAGAGCTTAATTATCCCATACCCTTGACATAATGGGTATTAAATGTTGTCCCTGTCAATAAAAATCAGGGCACCATTAGAGTCTACACCGATTTCAGATATTGGAACAAAGCTTGTCCCAAAGACAACTTTCCCACTCCACATATCGACCAGATTATCGACAACTATGTCGGAAGTGTCATCTTCTCGTTTATGGATGGATTTTTGGGTTATAATCAGATTGATATTTTACCCACCGATCAACACAAGACAACATTTATTTGCCCATGGGGAACCTTTTCATACAGGAAGTTACCATTCGACCTAAAAAATGCTAGAGCCACTTTCCAGCATGCTATGTCCTATGCGTTTCACGATATAAAACATATTGTAGAACTGTACCTTGGTGAGCTCCTAGCTCATTCACAGCGATTAGTGGAACACCCTGGTCATGTTAGAGACATTTTCCTGAGATGCCATCATTATAACATATGGCTCAATCCTCATAAATTTGTTTTTTGCGTTGAGACGGGATGCTTGTTAGGTTTTGTGGTTTCTAAGGATGGCATATGGATAGATCCATTGAAAATTTCCGCTATTCTATCCCTACCACCCCCAACCAAGCTTCTAGAACTCCAAAGTTTGCAAGGGAAGGAAAACTTCCTCCACCGCTTTGTTTGCTATTTTGTAGAGAAAACATACGGTCATATGCGTCTCCTTAAGAAAGACACTCCGTTCTTTTGGGATGACCAATCCCAACGGGCCTGATAATCTCAAACATGCTCTGACTCACTCACCCGTGATACACACCTCAGATTATTCAAAGGATTTTCTCTTATACATTGCTGCCTCCACTACTACCATTGCTATGGTTTTGGTGCAGGATAATCCTGATGGTCAGGAGCATGTGATCTACTATGCTAGTAAGAATCTCATGGATTCCAAAACTCGATACTCATGCATGGAGAAATTAGCATTGGCCACGGTCATTGCTGTTCAAAAATTTCGTCACTACATTTTGCTCCGCACAACCACCATATTGGTAGACCAGAACCCTATGTATTACATCCTGACTCGTCAAGTGCTCAGGGGAAAATATTCCTGATGGATAGTCATCCTACAAGATTTTGATCTGGAATTTTCCAAAGCTACGTCAAAGAAATACTTGGTCTTTGCTAAGCTCATGTGTGATATTCCCTATGCTTCAACGAAATCTGAGCATAGTGATTCATTCCTGGATGAATTCATGTTCCTGATAAGCACTACTTACCCATGGCATGGAGATTTTCTCATTTATATCTAGACACATATATTTCATCCCACTCTATCCCGTGACGATCGCCGCTGTATCTGTCACCACACAAAATACTACCTCATCTTGAATGACACTTTGTATAGACGTGATCTTGATTCCATTCTCTGGTGATGCCTTACCCATGAGGAAGTTGAACAAGTTTTGAATGAATTCCACTCTGGAGCATGTGGCGCTCATCTATCTAGGATGGCTTCAGCCCAGAAAATCTTTCGCGCTGGCTATTTCTGGCCTTCAATCTTTAAAGATTGTCATGAGGATATTAAGAAATTCCTACCCTGCCAACATTTCTATTCAAAAAAGCACACCCACCTTGCTCCGTTAGACCCCATCATTGTCGTTGGCCGTTTTGCCAAATGGGGGATCGATTACCTGCATTTTAATCCTACCTCAGCTGGGGGGCATGGTTACATCATTGTAGCCATTGATTATTTTATGAAATGGGTTGAGGCAATGCCTACATATGCAGAGGATGGTAAGACTGCTGCTCTCTTCCTGTTCAATCATGTGATAGACAGATTCGGAGTCCCGCAGTCCATAGTTATGGATCACAGATCACATTTCCACAACAAAATGATGGAGGAACTAAGTTCCAAGCTAGGTTTTCGTCATAAAAACTCAATGCCCTATTATCTGCAAGCTAATGGTCAAGTCGAGGCCATTAACAAAGTTTTGAAAACAATGCTGCGTCAGATGGTTTGAGACCATAAATCCAACTGGCACCATATTGTCTTCTCCGTTCTTTGGGATTATAGGACTTTGGTAAAAATAGCTACTGGTTTTATACCCTTCCAGCTTGTCTATGGACTAGAAGCTATCTTACCTATTCAATGTAAAATTCCATCCTTGAAACTTGTCGTCGAACTTCTCCCAGACACTTCCGTAGAGGAAGAAATATTTCTCCACTTGAACAACCTTGATGAAACTAGAAGAGATGCTGCCTTAGCCAATGAGGCGCACAAGAAATGCGTCAAGGTGCAGTATGACAAGCCTGTCCAACCTCGTGACTTTAACGAAGGTGACCTAGTTTTGACCTATGATCAGAGACATGACAAACTAGGGAAAGGGAAGTTTGAATCCATGTGGTATGGTCCTTTCATTATTTCCAAAGTTCTAGAGAAAGGGGCCTATGAGCTCGTGGACTATGATGGAATCCCCTTGGGACAACCTCATAATGGGATGTACCTAAAGAGGTACTATGCCTAGATATTTCTTGTATAGTACCTTGTATATATGTATATTACTTTACTTTTTAGTGTGCTTAAATATTTTCAATATGTTTTTGAGTTTAGTGTCCGTATCTGTTTATACCATGTTTTGGTCAGGCAGAGCAGATGGATTTCTACGGCTTCGTTGATGGTGCTTGCCGCCACACCTTGAATATTTCCTCAGCTGCTTGGGTTCTCTATTCCCCAGCTTACGATTTGGTCAGTTCAGGAGTGGTTTGTATTGGTCCCGCTACCAACAATATCACCGAGTATCAAGCAGTCATAGGTATTTTGACTGAAGATGCCTTGCAAGATGTTCATTAGAGGAAATTTCAACTCAAAATGGGCCTCCTAAAATGAATTAATAAAATAATAGTTAAAATAATAAAATAATATTTATTAATTTTGGAGGAAGAAAAGAAAAAAACTACTTTTTTGTTTGTATTTTTGACATATCTCCCTGTGTTTTTACTCAAATTTCGATCGGGAGAGCTCATTGGATGTGGAATTAAATTCCGCATACAACGAGTACCCACTCGGCATAATTTTGAAGGACCTCGCTACCCCGAAAGAAAAAAATACTTGAAAAAATAGAATGATGATGTCATCATTCCATTTTTTCAAGTATTTCTTGTTTTTGGGGTAGAGGGGTCCATCAAAAGTATGCCGAGTGGGTACTCGTTGGATGCGGAATTTAATTCCGCATCCAACGAGCTCTCCCGATCGAAATTTGAGTAAAAACACAGGGAGATATGTCAAAAATACAAACAAAAAAAGTAGTTTTTTTTATGATACCTATCCCCAAATTTATATTAAAAAAGTGTTTAAGACTTATACGATATTTCAAATTTAAAGCAATTTCATTGGCTAACACATGATGACATGGAATTTGAATAAAAGTTAAAAGGCCCATTTTGAGTTGAAATTTCCTCTAATGCATAACTTGGTAGTTTTGATGAACTCACAACTGGTGGTTTGTCATTTAAACCATGTCTATACCACCAGGAATACTGTGCTTCTCCGTCTCTTCCAGAGGGTACATTTATTGGAGAGGTCATTTGAAGCTATTACCTATAGGCATATCCCTAGGGAAGGTAATGCAGTTGCTGATTCATTGGAAAATTACATACTAGACTGGCATATTGCCCATTCATGACATAGAAATCAAACATGGTTCACTGTAAATAAACTCTAAAAGACACATAAAACTCATGTAAATACATTTTCCATTTGAGATGCATAAACACCAAAAGTAGAAGTTTGTACATATATATATATATAAGTGTTTTACAAAAAATAGGTCACGAGACCTCATCTGAAGCGCTCGGCTTTTAGGAAAAAAATCATTATACAAAAATCCTGAAGCTATCTATCAGCTTTCAGTAATACATCATGCGGCCTATCATCTAGTGATGCTCATGGTAACACATGACCACCCGGGCTACTCGACGTAGCAGTCTACTGAAATGACCTAGTACTCTTGCAGTGGGCCTCTGGTACCTCGGTGGGAGGTTGTCGATTGAGGCATCTGGTATGTCTAGAGTTAACCTCTCGAGGTTCTCCTTTAGCTCCCCCGTCACATCATCACCTTGTGGAACAAAATGAGCTTTGGCTCGTTTGTCTAGTGGGGAGGATCCCCCAGGTCGTGCTGCTTCGACGTATGCATGAAAACATTTAAGTATCATTAATACACGTAAAAAATATAGAACATTATAGCATAAACACACAATTGCCATTTTAGGGTTTTTGTTTCTTACCAATGTCGCCCCACTGTGCACCAGGTGGAAGCGGTAGATCAGGGTCACCCCTGAAATTAATACCTGTGTATGCGTAGTCCTCAACCATGAGGAGCTGGTCTCTCAACCATCGAAAAAATGGGTCTCCAAACTTCACCCTGTTCCTACCTGCTCCTGTGTGGGCCATGATCTGAATCCACCTTAGCATGCGAGGGTCTCTCACCCTCAACTCTGTGAATTTTACCTGGGGTCTCAGCTAGGCGACCCACTCATAAAAGAAACATGCTAAAATGGATACAAAACTGAACTGCTTCAACTCTCCTTGCCGACACTTGGTTAGCTGATCTTTGAAAATCGATAGTAGAGCCTCCGCCTAGTTGAAGACTGTGGGTACCATAGCCTCTATAGTGTAGAGCATATGCGCTCTAGATTCCTGATGATCCCCTTGGCTCCCTGCCACTCTCTGTATGGTAAACAAGACTGTGCAAAGAGGGCTATCCACCAATGCTTGATGGGAATTTTCTTCCCTCATGTTTTCGTCCCATGAATACAATGGCGATTTATTAATTCCAGGGTGGTGATGTCCCCTCCACAGGAACCAGTCAAAGATATGGTGGCACTCCGTCTCGATAGGCCTGTCAAGAAGTAGATATTTTCTACTTCAATTGTCAATACATGAGCACCCACCTCAAGATACTGTTGCTCCAGATTCCACATATAGAGAATATGATCCAATAAACGCTCATGTGACACCATGCTGGGTGTGCAAAAAAACTTCAGAATACCACAGTCCCTCAACGCGGCTATACATCCTGCATTTCTTTCGGTAAATGCATCATCATTATAATGTTTTCTCTCTTTCTAGATAACCATTTTTGACAAATGGAAACCTGCCAAAAACAATCATAAGGCCAATTAGAAACATCATCAAACTTTCAAATCATGAAAATTTAGCTAATTTACCTTGTACATATGTTTTTCTTTACCCACGGCTAGCACCGCCTGAGTCTCACTAAGGACACGTGGTGGCACCGCCTGAGTGAATTGTTTTAGGCACGGTTCTTGCGGGGAACCTCTTATCCTGCAAGGGATAAGAGCGGTGCCTACATTCAAGTTTTTAGGGCTCGCTCAAACTACCCAAAACACCCCCAAAAATAAAAAATGAAAGGGCAGGGTTCAAGCTTTTATCTGGAACTGACAACATGTAAATTCGATGGTATATGCTACCAGAATCACCAACTGAAAATATGGCCAAGAAACTTCTCCAAAGACTCTCCACTATTGGTAAATGGTAAAATGTTTTTTTTTTTACTATTTACATAACTTTTATAAGCATTCTAGGTTTTGGCATGTCATAGTTTTGATTTTAAAATAATTTATTACAAGAAAACTATCAGTCATGATCCTTTAATGTCATTTATTTGAGAGTTTTGACAGTTGTTGCAGGATAAAGAGCGGTAGTAGTGAAAGTTTTTGAGAGTTTGTTTTTGACTTTTTTGTACTACCATAAAACCGAAAAAGTCTTTGAGAATTTATTATGACACTTTGATCATGCTCTCAAAACTTAGTAACAAAGGCCTGATTCCTTTTCTGATTCTTTTCAGACTCGTAAAATCCCTTATTGTGAAAAGAGACCTAATGGAGTCTTCTTTAAACTCTTTTCGGGATCCTTAAATATGAAAATATTGTTGAGCGATCTTGTCTTCTTCACGTTCGTTAAAGCACTTGAAGAGTCGTTCATCTGAGGGTAGGTTATTACTTTTTCGGTTCAGATGAACTATTTATGAAAAAGGACCCTGTGGAGTCTTTTTCTGTGGTTGTTTAGACTCTCTAAACATGAGCGATACTAAGTTAGCTTTCATTGGACTAGTTAAATTAAACATTGAGAGACCCTCTTTTGGGAATGAACCACTCATCTCTCAGATTCGTAAAACATATGAGTTTGGAATTGTCTTCAAATGAGCTACAATGAGTGTTTGTTACCCTCTTTGAACTCGTAAAAATGAAAAGAGGCACTCATCAACTGTGATGGGGAAGTTAAGGGAAGGAAATCATTTTGCAAATAAATGGCAGTTTGTCATTACCTTTGAACATGGCACTTGTTTGCATATCATTTTAGTTAATTGGGTATCCAGCTGATTTCCATGACGATCCACTTTCATGAGTAATGTCACTCCTTTGAGTCTTTAAAAATAATGCATTGTCCATCGTTGCACTATGTGTTTGTCTGGTCTAGTCATGCTGCCAAGTATTTTATCGTGCCGCCCGATGTTCAAAGGGAAGTTGAAAAAGTTTACCTCTGCAGTCAAAACAGTCTTTGTGTCAGTACTTTTGAGTCATTCTTATGGTTACCTCATTCACATCGTTCCAAAACTTTGTTCTGAGATTCATGTCATTGATGTGGGATTCATCATGGTCCTCTTTCGATGAGACTATTCCTCTCGACATCAGCTCATCATCCAAGAAATAATCTTAGAAACAATTTTAGTACCTTGAGATCTGTATGCCTCAATGACAGATTCTCTCGCTCTCGACATAGGTTCACATCATTGACCTTTGATCGATAGAATTGACTGGGTGTTCGACATCAAGACATCTATTCACACTCAGTATATTGTACTAAGGTACCTTGGGAATCATTGACATCAATGGTGATATCCCTCGCACTTGTTAACGGTTCACATCATTGGCCGGTAATAAAGTGGTTTCTACCATGTTCGACTTTAGAACATTGTAATCACATGGATAGAATCCTACTTTGTGGAAAATGAGACAAAGGCCCTGGGTACTTATTTAACACTCATTGCTTTCCCCAGGTTGCGATGGAGTTTTTGTATGTATAGCATGGATCCACATTTGTATAATCGTGGCTATGCTCAAATTTGCATCTGTATGACATAGATCTATGTTGTATGTCTGGTATCTATGTCCAGGTTTGAGTCCTCTATCACATGGATCTACATTGTATTCTAGTAGCCATGGTTGTTTATTCCTCTCATGGATATTCTTTGTATTGGTCTACAGCCATGAGTTGGTTACATTTGTCTATGAGTAAAAAATAATGATGTACTGCAGATGCCTACTTGACGACACTCTCTGATCAAGCTGACTCTTACCTCGAAGAGAAAACTTGTTCTCTCAAAGCTCTCACTTATTGTATCCCTCTAAGCCTCATTCTTTGGGGGGAATTCTGTTATACCCAAATCCTCTCACCAACATGTGATGAGATCCTTAACACCTATGTTTTCCCTAAATCCCAAAGTTGGAGTGGAAACATGCTCTGGATGTCAATTCTACATAAAAAACCCTAGCACCGCTTTTTCCCTTTAGCTGATGAGTGGTACCTTGTTCAACACTTACCGAGTCCTCTTATAGAGAAGCGGTGCCACCACGTATGTGCTTTTCTCTTGAAGCGGTTCTTACCTACACCACTCTGTCATAAGGGTGTATAAGCGGTACCCTTGGTAAAGTTGCAAAAAAAGAGGATTCTCGAGGTTTCTAGAACATGAGCCTCATGTCGTCCCTTATCCCTATCAATCTAGCTGGTTATAGTCGAGATCCCTCTTGGTAGGATCTTATAGCCACCTTGTCACATGCCCCAATTTTGCGAAATAATATTATCTTATTTTATTTTATTCCAAGATATTATGTTAAATTATATGCTAAGTTGTAAATGATGACTCAACAGAGTCAAGGATATTTAATTTAATTTTGAATATTTAATTATAAATAAATAAAAGTGGAGACAGCAACTTGGGAGAGCTGTTAAAAAAAGTGTTAATGGTTAATTCGGTGGCGGAGACTGGGTGGAGAGAAAATAGACAAGTGGTAGCATCCTCAAACACTTCCAATGTTGTAGGTGGAAACCTCCCTACATTTGGGGTCACAATCCCCCCAAAAAGTGGGATAAGATAATGACAACTAACCCAAAAAATACGTAGGCAATCTTAATAAAAAAACCCATTGAAGAGAGCTGAGGCTGCTCATTCCAAGAAGAGAATCATTCAGGTGAATGTACTTCAGAGGATTTCATTGGGAAAGGAATTTTGTGGAATGTGTTTGAGGGGCAAACTACAGAAAGTGATCTAGTACAACTATTCAGCTGAAGGATCTTGCTGTTGAGTGCAGAGTTAGTGCCGAGTAATTGGACTAGTATTTTCTTATTTGCTCCACTAGTTCTGAGCCAAGGAGACTAGGAACAAGCTCGGGGGTCTTGAGAAGACACTGTTTTAGTGCTGTCCAGGAGTTGGTAGGGAGGAACGACCTCCCAACGCTATTGTCATCGAACTTTAAAATAGGTTCTATAGTCTTTTATTTGCTATGTTAAAAGTATATATCTGAGAATGAATGAATAATGAATGTTTTACATGTTTTGTAGTGAACTGTTATAGCTTGTAATCTTTTAGTTATTTGAATATTGAATCTATAATTGGATGAAATAATCCTACTTGTGTTTTCCCCCGTCTGGAATAAACCAGACTGTACTCTAGCATAGGTAGTGTGTTTAAAATAGATGAAGATATGATAGGAATCTGAAATGAGTAGATGTATTATGCATTTCATTATATCAACGTAATTTATTTTTGTATGAAGACTATTATCAGCAAAGAACAATAACCTGTTCTTATATGTTCTTGTTAACTAGATTATGTAAGTAAGTACATTAGAAAAAGAAATAGAAATAACTCAGCATGGGTAGAAAGATCTTCTTTATAAATACTCTAATAGGAAATAGATTATGCTATACACAATATCTTATTCTTTTTATCGAATTTAAATTATGCAGGATGTTAATTTGTGCTATGTTACATGTTTATTTTCCTTGTATCTTACTTATTAACTGTTGCTATGCAGTAGAAGAAATAAAGCTAAAATACTTGTTTAATTTCAGTTCAAGCAAAGGTATCAGATACCATATCTAGTTTACTAGAATTAATAATAGTTTAAAAACTAACAGATACTACTAACTCAAGATAGTGATATGAAAATAATTGTTGTATTAAGATAGAAAATATAAATACTTAGTTTAATTAATTATTGTTAACTAATTAAGGGAATTAGTTTTTTTTTTGTAAATAAAACATATATTATTGTACAGAAACCATATTACATAGCATATACAACTATGGCCAGCCCAAAACCAAGGGGGCCTTAGTCCTGGCCAACAGGACCTCAGCTGGGACTTGATCATAACAAGTTGTCCAAAAAATTACAGTGAGTTCCAACATCCTTTTTCCCCCCATGATAGCTTTGGTTCTAGAGTAAGTCCTGATCCTATTACAATACTTCCCCTCCCACATCAAAAAAGGCGATTTAAGGGACCTGTCGCCACCCATTCCCTAGTTGAAAATATAAAGCCTAATAACATACGAGCTAGACCTATTAAGACTGAGACGCATCAGAAAAATATTAACAAGGAAGACAGCCCAAAAACACTCACTGAAAAAAGGAGTCATATTCGACCAGATGGGAGGGAGCTCCAGCGAGGAATTGCAGCAGATGGGCTCCCGGCAGCAGGATGCTACGAGCCTGACACCAGCGCCGACGATGGACCCATGGGACCTGTTGAATTCTAAGTCTCCTCTAGACTGCCGAATTTATCCTTGCCGCAATGAATGATCTGCTCTTGGGGTCTAGCCGTCTCCAGGGCTCGGTGGTCCACCGAGTGGAACTGAAAGCCAAGGTGAACCGCGATAACATCAAGTTTGTGGTGCATGGTATGACACTCTACATTGTGCTCCTTCCAAAATGGGACTGGTTCCAAATCTCCAGCCGGCTTTGCCTCCCGCATCGCAACAGACTGCCCAACCAAACGAAAAGTGACCCAGTACATCATGAGCATACGGTCATATGCAGAGGCACGACCTGCAATATTACCCTAGTCTAAGACCCACCCAACAACTTTTGCATGAAGGTTCTCCCTAGGCATAGCTTTCACCTCTGCCTAGAGCCCTTCCACCACCCTCTTGATTTCGAGCCTAATGCCGAGGGGGACATGTTCCTTAAAACGGTCCGCCTCCTCCTGAGCTTGAATCTGCACGTGGGTTGCTTGGCGAGTCTATCACTTGACAGTATTCCCCTTAACCAGTGAAACTCCAGAAGCTTGTCCTGAGCCTACCTCCCCTCTAAATTGCCGCTTGGGAGCCATTGAAAAAGAATGCAAGGACAGGACGGGCCACGGGAAGCTAAGGAGGAGACTCTTAATAGGACCGAGCTCAACAACACAGCACAAGACAAAGGGAAAATACGCAGACTCGCTTGTTTTGGGGTTTAACTTGTCATGGGAAATCTCAAGGTCACCAGAATATAATAGTTGGATACTCATGGGAGCGTACCCATCCCTGACCATTTCCTGCATCATTCCCATCATGATATCGAAAGCCTCTGTCCTGCAGTGATAAAGAGCCCTATCCGAAAAATGATCCTCACGCTCAGAACAAAGCATGTTAAGGACGACGGAAAGTAACGAGATAATGAGGAAGGACCAACACCAGCGACAGCGAATATTAATGCCAATCGTCCCCTTCTGCATTAGCAAGTTCATGCGTGGGTGTGCTTGTGCCAGCTTTCTCCATCTTTCCTCCCTTCTGGCTGATTGTCCAGCTGTGTGGTCGCAGAGAGATCCCTAGTGGCCAGGTGGCTGCAGTGCTGGGCCCAACCCTCCTCTACGAAAATGTCAAGCCTGTCACATTGAAAACTGACTCCACATTCCACACCAGCATTCGTGAAACATTCAAACTCCTTATTTGCTTCCCTTTTGATGTGGTGAAAGGAGATGGTGGGGTGCGAGAGAAGAAGGACATGCAGGTGCTCCAATATGAATGCTAGGTGCTAGCTAGGAGAGATCTTCTCCATTTTTTGACCATTCAGGAGACGTTTAGCCACTGTGATTAGGGTGTTGGAATCCCCTTCTATTATCGCTGGGAGGAACCCCCCACTGATCAGAACTTTCGATCCTCGAATGAGGCCTTCCATCTCTGCTAAATTATTTGTGTCCTCTCCTATAGCTCCCATGAATACCTTCTTAATCTGGCCATCATGGTCTCGGTAGAGCCCACCAAAAATAGCCTCAATTGGGTTGTCGTGATATGCTCCATTAAAATTCAATTTAAAAACACCACGAGGAGGGGTCGACCACATTGCTAGACTGGAGGGGATGCACACTTTGTCCTAAGAGCGCAGAGCTTCAATCATGGGCTTATTCAACCCCCAATTTGCCACAATCTGGAATTCCTCCCTTTGGATAATCTTATCCTGTTCGTGCCATTGCATACATCTAATAGAGGATACCAAGCTGTCTTGTACCATGTTCCAGACTGCCTCCATGTTTTTGCATTGGCCATGAAAAATCCTAGCATTCCGCTCCTTCCAAACACACCACATTGCCATACCCGGAAAAGCATCCCAAATAGTTCTAATGATGGGGTTCTTGAAGGCTCGAGGACACCAGTCTCTTATAGTTCGGGGGGGCTGACCCCGTATCCTGTTGCTCTGCCTGGACATCATCGCCCCCGTGTCCGAAATTGCAGCCGTAAAGGGGAAACTATTTAGTAAGTGGCCTATCATTTCCTCCACTTGATGACACATACAACAATGAGATGGGCCAATAATCCCCCGCTTTCACAAATTGTCACAAGTGAGGATCCTTCCTTTGACTACAATCCAAACGAAGAGGGCCACTTTGGGCCATAAGTTGACAGCCCAAATTTTTCCCTAGATTTCATCCATCTCCATGTTCCTTGACATCCTGATGCTGTAGGCCTCTTTAATGCTAAATGATCCTTTTGATGAGTATCCCCATTGTAAGATATCAAGGCCCTCCTAGACTTTTACAAAGCATTTTTTCAATTCCTCCTGGAAATCTTCCCAGTCCTCCTCATTCATCAGATCAAGTTTCTCAGGATAGTCCCATCGATGATAGTCCACCTGGATTCCCAGGCCCCACGATTGGTTCACTAGAACCCTACCCCTCTCGATCTCCTGCTGTTTTATAAGAGCCCACTGGGGGATTATTCCGAGGATGGGGAACTGGTTCCATGAATCTTCCCAAAAATTCACCCGGGAACCATCCCTGATCTCCTAGAAACTGTGCTCTTGAATTATTGATTTTCCAGCCAAGGATTTTAACAAGATGGTAGATCCACTAGGGGCTTCGTTAAAGCAAATCAGGAGATCACTGGGTCTGTCCCTAGCATATTGTTTTCTCCACAATATTGCCCAGGGTTCCGATGAGTGGTTGACCCATCTCCACCAAATCTTGGCCCCTAGGATCTCCGACATGATCTCAGGGTCCCTAAGGACCAAGCCCCCTTGTTCCTTAGGTTTGCAGACATCCTCCCAGCTTACCAGAGAAAATTTATCCTTTCCCCCACTTGATCGCCAAAGGAAATTAAGTTGGATGCTTTGGATTGGGTTAAGGATAGCCTTAGGAGCAGCTAAGACCAAGAAAAGGTACGTCGGCATCACTTGTAAGTTGGACTTGATAAAGATATTCCTGCTAATAAAATTAAGGGTGCGAAGCACCCAGCTAGATAATATTTTCTTTAGTCTATCCAAGAGTTCCTGCCATTCTTCTATTTTCGGACTTCCAAGCCCCAGGGGGATACCAAGATATTTGGATGGGAGGTCTCCTCTAGAAAAAACTAGGATTATCAGGATATTCCTCTGAGTGTCCGGGGGGGTATTGACAAAGAAAACCTGAGATTTATTAGGATTAACAGGCAGGACTGAGGCCTGAGCAAAAAGGTCCAGGATTTTTTTGAAGCTTCTGGCTTCTTGGACTGAAGGGTGCCGCATGAGCATGGTGTCGTCCACAAATTGTTGGTGCATATGAGGGGAAAACCCCTCATGAGTTCTCACTCCTCGAATTTCCCCATGTTCAACCTGGGCAGCAATGAGGTGGCTCAGGCCCTCCGCCATGAGGATGAACAAGAAGGGGGACAGAGGGTCCCCCTGGCGGATGCCCCGAGAAGGCTGAAAGGAGGAAGTCAGGGATCCATTAAGGAGGATATTGAAGAAAGGAGAGGAAACCAGGCCCATAACCCACTCAACCCAGTCGGGAGAAAATCGATAGGCCCCCAACATCTTCTCCATGAATTCCCAATTGAGCTTGTCGTAAGCTTTTGCAATGTCAAGTTTAATCATCATCCAAGGGATTCGAGAATAACCCCATCCAAGATTTTCCTCCCTTCAACAAAACTCGATTGTTCAGTGCTTATAAGCATCGGGAGGAGGGGTTTGAGTCTGTTGGCAATGACTTTGGAGATGATCTTGTATATAACAATGCATAACGCAATCGGTCTAAATTTGTCAGGCGAATCTGCTCCTGCTTCTTCCGGGATAAGGGTTAGAAAGGAAGCATTGAATGCTTTGAGGACCCCTTTTTTTAATCTATATTCTTCCACAATAGACAACACATCCTCCTTAACAATATCCCAGAAGAAATGGAAGAAGTTGGATGTGAATCCGTCTGGTCTAGGATCCTTTCCTAGGGTCATCTGATTAACTGCTTCCTCCACTTCTTGCATCCCAATAGGATTATTCAGCATTTCCTTGTTTTCAGTAGTGATCAATCTAGGAATTAATCTAGTGATTTGCTTGATGTCCCTGCTTTTGTTTCCCCCGTCTTCCCTGATAATCTCCGAGAAGTGATGGGTGAGCTCAACTTCTATCTCCCTCCTAGTGTCCACTCTGTCTCCATCTCTAGTTTTAAGTCTCTGGATTCTAGAGCTGTTCCTATTCTGGATCACTGAGTTATGAAATAATTTAGTGTTTCTTTCACCCTCCTTCAGCCATTTAACTCTCGCCTTTTGCTGCCAATATAGTGACTCTTGTTTTTCCTTAGCTTCCAGCTGTCCCAGAAGTTCCTTTTCTGTTTTTTTCATTTCCTCGTTCCATCCAATTTCCATACCCTTTCTGTTGATGAGGTACAGCTCCAGCAACAGTTGTTTTTTGTCCTCAAAAATATTTTTGAATTCCTCCCGGTTCCATTTACGGATCTTCGCTTTCAGGGCTTTAAGTTTCTGCTGAAATCAAAACATTACGGTTCTTGGGGGGGGGGAACCAATTCCTACCACCACTGACTTACCAGGGTTTTGAAGTCCTTGTGTTCCATCCATAAACTTTCAAAACTAAATGGTTTCCCCCTAGGGGAACCAGTCCAATCCCAAGAGAGGCTGATGGGCCAGTGGTATGAGCCATTCACCAAGAGAACATCAGCCATAATTTCCCCCATACTGTGCAGGACGTTTTCTGACACCAAGAAGCAATCCAGGCGAGAGGCAACTAGGTACTCCCCTCCACGCTTGTTGTTCCACATGAAACAGCCACTTCCCATTTCCATGTCAACTAGTGGACCTTGAGCAATAAATTCACTAAATGCTTTTTGAAATTTGTCCAGGGTTCTTCTTCCACCCTTCTTCTCTCCAAGATTTGCGATTAGATTGAAATCACCCCCAACCAACCATGGCCCAAGATTCGCTTGTTCCTGGAGCCAGTTGAGGAAACCTATGAAAGGGTGTTTCTCATGGAAATAGCTGGGACCATAGATGTTTCCAATCACACCGCGCACTCCCGAATCTAGAAAGCAAAAGTTTTCCATGAGCTCAAACTTGTTGGCCCGCCAGTTGGAGAGTTCCACCGATCGTGGCTGCCATAGAATAGCAATACCACCCAATTGTTCTGCGGCATCGATGGCCATGACCTGAATTCCTTTCCAAATATTTTCCTTGATTTTCAAAAGGCCTTCAAAAATGCATTTGGTTTCTTGGAGAAACAGAATGTCCAAGGGTTCCTGCTTAAGCTTACGGTTTATTGCTTTCCACTTCATGGGGTTACTACACCCCCTGATATTACAAGAAATGAGCTTCATTGACAAAGCTTTTTGGCTTTAGAGAAGGCCACCTGGATCATAGGGTACTGTCCAGATTCAATCAGACGCACTCCCACCGCTACTATTCTCTTCTTGTTGGTCTTCCTTCCACGACGCAATTCCTCCTTGGGGGATTTCCTCTTGCTACCCTTCTGGGCATCTGGATCGATTCCCAAACATTCCACCGCAAACGTTCGAATAATGGCCTCCTGGAAAAGTTCAAGTTGGCGACGCGAGACATACCCTTGTCCCTTCTTCCTTCATTCTTCCTATATGGAATCTAGGTCAAGCTCGCCCAGGTCCATATCTTCCCCTTCGTCCTCCTCCACTCCTTCCATCTGTTGGGATTCCTTAGGAATTGGAGATTTGGAGAGGCCTTCCAGCTAGTCTTCAGTCGATGTCCTAGCCTGCATCTCTTCACCCTCTTCCAGGGAAGCTAGAGCTTTGAAAGAGTTCCCTTGAGATTTCTCGCAGGGCAAGGTGGCCGATCTAGCCAGGGGTTTTCCCCCACCCTTTCCACGGCGCTTATTATTAACCTGGGTGAACCCGTCATCAACCACAGTGATGGGAGGTGCAGGAGTAGCCTGATTCTACTTAAGGAAGTCTCTGGGACAGTTCCTCCCTAGATGCCCATATTCGTGACAGAGCCGACATCTAAAGGGGAGCTATTCATAATCAATGGGCTGGATCCATTCGTCATCTTCCCAGTTTATACTGATTACTTCGGGGAGCTCTCGAGATATATCCATGTAAACACAGATCCGAGCAAAGGTCGTGTATCTTTGGATCCTCATTTGTTCTGCAACATTTATGAATTTTCCAAGACTATTTCCAATATCCCACAAGGTCTCCAAGTCCCAATATTCACCCAAGAGGGAGAAAATGTGAATCCAGACTGGGGAAACTGTCATGTCTTCCATTTCTGGGTTGAAACGTTCCTTCCATGGTCGGAAGTAAAGGCCCGCTGAGAAGAAAAAATATGCCCCCCCCTCCAAAATTCTGTCCCTATCTTCCTGGTTAAAGAAGATGATGGTGAAGAAACCCTTTGATCCTAGTTGTAGATCATAGTGACCCTTTGGTTTCCACACCCCATTGATCCACTTGACCATGTCCTTTTCCTTTGGCCAAATCCCCACAAATTTCCTGATTAGTGCCTTTTCCTTCCAAGTCCCGATCTTTTCCCTGATTGCCTTGGATCTGATCTGAATCACGGGTATGGAGTTCGTTTGGGGAAAGTAGCCCCCCATACTCAATTATTTACCTTTCCTGGGAACAGGTTGACCTCCATACCCCTTACCATATTCTTCCAGGGTGTTCCTTCTCGAGCTAGAAGACCCACTATCCCGAGTGGGCCCCTCCTGCCCTGATGCCTCCATGGCCCCCTGTAGGAGGCCAAGTTACTGGGCAGAGCCTGCAACTGAATAGAGCCAATCTGCCACAATTCTCTTCAAACCCTTGCCGACCCTCCCAGAGTTTGTCCCTAGATCCCACTAATTAAGGGAATTAGTTACTATAAACTGAAAGGGTTGTTGGAAAAGAATCATTCTTTTATTTTAAAGAAAATAGACTCATTACTAAATTAATGTTTACAATAATCCTACTAAAACCCTAGATAACAATTCATAAAAACAATAAGAACTTAATAAATTAACATTTGCATAACTATATAAGAACTGTATTGTAAATACTAACAGGTTTATGTTTCTGTAAAAGAGAACCGTAGGGTCAAACCCTAATTTAATAATACCCTTGTTCTAATAAAAACAACCAAGTCATAATCTAGTGGTTGGATTTTATGTACAAGTATAAGCAATAAACTGTTACAGATTAGTCACAGTCTTATTTGAATAAGTGTATGCACAAATACAAGATTAAGTATTTGTATTATATACTTAATTATTTGTATTATATACAGATAATATTATTAACATAAATATTATCATTTATAAATAAAAAAGAAATTGTTTTCACAAACTGGAGAAATCTTTAAAGAAAGAACAAAGATTATTTCCATAAACCCTAACTTGGAATTCCTCAAACCATTAAAATAATTTAAAAATATTTTGACAGAAATCAAACTTAATGAAATAACAATACAGAAATTATCATTATAAAAGTTAAATAGGGTAAAAAACTTAGCTCGTATTTCTGAGCAGAAACTACCCAGTTTTCTTATATGCAAATCCATTACAGTAGCAACCTAGGATAAATAGTAATCTTAGTTATTTTTATATAACCATTAAAAGAACAAATTAAATTCATTACACAGAGATAAAATACAAAAACATAAAGGAGAACAAATTTAACTTACAGACAGACAATATTAAAAATATTTACATTATATCAACAAGTCCGAAGATTGAATGTAAGCCAAAAACTTGAACAGAGTACAAAACCTTAGCGAGGAGCCGAGCACCCATATTCAGGTATGGAGTATGAACAAGCATATACATCATACTACAAAAATATGAGTTCATTACAACTACGAGATGAGCTTTACAAGTCATGGCTTAAAGCTATAGTCACCTCGCGAAAGGCAAGGGAGATAAATCAAAACAAAAACCATTAAAACGAAGGACAACAACCCAATACTGGGTGCAATAAGGCCATAAACATGTCCAACTACAAGAGTCTGTACTAGCATAGGAAACCTTATTTGAAACTGGAGCTTACAGTGAACGCTTCATGGAGCCATCTCTACAGTGCTGCACAACGGTCAACCTTGAAGACAAGTTAACCTGCAAAGTAAAAGAAACAAAGTTTAATAAAAATTAAAATCCTTGTGCATATTTGAAAACATAATAATAATGACGGTTAAAGGATAACTTACCCAAGATGGAAACAAAAACGATGGAGCCCCGGACACTTAAACTAGCATCAAGAAGAGTCGAACCCTCATGCTTGTCGAGGATGGAGACAACGGATTCTGGTTTTTCTCAACTAACAACAGAGGAGGTAAGCCTGAGTAATGGTTGCAAGGAGTCTGCAAGCATGGAGTCAGACTGTCACTACAAGCAAATAGGTAAACCAAACTCCAGAACCCTAGGACAAAGGAGCAATGCCATTACATACAATAAGCCCAAAGCTTTCACCAAGGATAGACCATGACAGAGGAGCAGAAAAGAGTTCTCAAGCAGCCGTAAGCCATGTGCAACGAGAAGCAGTGAACTGTGACCAAATGAAAGACGTTGTAGTGAAGGTGAACATTGGAAACCAAATCAAGGGAGAAGGACATGACAAACACCAGCGAGGGAGTGTCTGCAACTCATGGCCGCCATGGGAGCTTGCAGAGCAGCCCAGAGGGCCAACGCAAATATCGAAAAGCAAATAAGCCAAGGATTAGGGTTGATGACTATATAAGCAACCAGTGCATGGCCAAGAAACTTCCACATGGATGCAACAAATAAATCATGCGGTGGGTCGACTTTCTATAGTCACCTACATTCCAAAAATCAATTTAATCACCAATGATTTAATCAAAATCACATTATACTTACATGGGTTTCAATCATACTATAATAGTTTAAATGATGGTGCATAGTTTATCATTGGCATGGAGTTGCAACGTTGTCATAACGTTGAATAATACATAACATAAACCTTAGCTACATAACCCAAAAAGAAATACCATATGTAATATATTGAATCCAATGTCAGGAGTTATCGCTAGTAAAATCTAGTGAGATTTATGTTTATGTTTGCATAGTAAAGTTATACTAATGAGCATCGTGGGTTACAACATTATGATAATAGTTGACTTAACACAATCATAGCCTATATCCTCATGACCCAAAGAAATCTTACATATTGTATGGGTAAGCAATGATACGAGATTATATTAGTAATCTCGAGAGAATCATGTTTGTCTATTGTAAGTTTGCATAAATAATTGTCTTATGGAGATAATAAAAGGTTATGTAAACTTTTAACATAGTGATAAGCAAATCCCTATATAGGTATTAATCCCCTTTTTATTTGGTTACAACTCATCGAAGTTTATATAATAATATCATCATTGGGATATAGGTTGTGTAATAACTAAGTTATTACTTAGAGTATTTTATGATAAATTATGAAGTCATCGACTTATAAATAGTTTAGTGAATGAAGTAAGAATAACTATCTTTTAGTTCCAAATTCCTTTCATGGTGGTGAAATTGATTACACAACATTCAACTTGTGTAATGTGCATAGTGTCGTTTGGGTAGGACCATAAGTATTTTTCAATTGTAACACTATTAAAATCTTTAATGACGATAAACAAATAGTTTATGCACGTTTTTAAATCTTGGAAACTAGCCAAGTTTTGATAACAAACCATGAAATAGCGAAGTGAAATGTAAGAACATTTTCTTATGAACTCTTTTACTTAAATACAGATCCATGAGATCTTATCTTAGACGTGGTGGCAGTTTCTTACTACTTGGAGTATAGTTTTACATTCTTACCCAAATTTACTAGGGTTAACTCAAGAAGAAAATATTGGCTCGATAAGAAAAACATCAACCCTGGAAGTTGTTCTTAGATAGAACTTAATACAAGAAAAGTAATAAAGAATTGCTAGAGTATGCTCTTTTGGAAAATAAAGAATATCAAGCAGATAAATAAACCATTCAGAACCAAAGGAAGTAGTATGGTCGCTACATACTCTATAGGAAGAAATACAATCATCTGAACTTCATTTTCAATAGCAACAGAAGAAAACAAACTGTGTTACCTTACGGAAGCAGGTTGAATTATAGCAACTTATAATCTAAGTTTATTAATTGAAAATAGAAATATTGCATGATGCTTTATGAATTTAAAGACGATACTTGGTCATTTATACCTGTAAAACCTGTAACAACAAATAATCCATCTGCGTTAGCATAAATGCTAAGTAAGCCCCGGAATTCAAAGTTAGATTCCACCTATTGTCATAAATAGAACTCATCAGTAAACCAAATGTAGAATTAACGTGCAAGATCAACTTAAGATTATGTTAATAAGAAAACTGCTAAGATAACATAATTGAGTTATGCAAATTAATCTATTAACTGTTTCTCGTTTTGCTAGTCGTTAATTGTTAATTAAAACTGCAGTCTCAACATTTTATGTTATTTCAAAATTTTAAATTTATGTGAAATTTTGGGGTTTTGACATGTGGTATCAGAGCACAAGGTTCAAACACTAGGCCTTGATGAAGCCCAACTAGTTTCATGAAACAGTAAATTAAATTATTATGTTGACGTACTTTATTTTAAATGTTATTCAACAGAGAATTGTTTTCTGAAGTTTAACAGGAAGGTATGGAAAGGATGGAAGAGTATGCAGAGGAAGAGTCTCTAGTTACTGAAACAAGAAATCTACCAAGAGATCTTATACCAGAGGATTTAACTACCAATTCCTCATAATTGTTACAAACTGTAAAGGACCTAAAAACTGAAATGGAGTCTGTAAAGCGAGAAAATGAAAGGATTCTGAGGGCTCAAGAAGAGTTTAATCATATCCTAACTGAGAAGTTTCAAACTGAGGGTAGGGGTATAACAACTGAATCAGAAGATACCAGTCATCAAAGTAAATCTAAAAATATTAAACATACTAAAATTGAAAGTAGTTCGTCTTCTGAGGTGTTTGGTGAACAACGGAACTATTATACTACCAGTGACAGTAGTGATTATAATCAGTATACTAAAAAGAGGAAATACAAACCTTATGAGGAGATTTACGGAGAATTCAAAAAAATAAAACCACCAACCTCTAATGGAGAGACTGAGAAGGGGGAGGAAGTTGAATCCTAGTTATCAGGGATGAAGAAGTACTTCCAAATATATAACTATTCTAACCAGTTAAAGGCTAGAATGGCTATATATAACCTCTCAGGAAAGGCTGACATTTGGTGACAAGACTTGAAAAGAGTTAAGGGAATAAAAGAGAAAAATGTAAACTGGAGTACCTTTAAAAGGTATTTCAAAAATAAATTCCTATCTGAACAGTATTATGAGGAGAGAGCCAAAGAGTTTTATGAGCTGAAGTTAGGAGCAATGACAATGAAGGATCTGAACAACAAGTTCTTAAGTCTACTTAGGTATGTACCATACCTTGTAGATGAGAAACCAAAGGTACAACGATTCCTTAGCTGTCTACCGTATCATATTAAATATAGAATTGGATATGATAACCCAAAGACCTTGGAGGAAGCTATGAGAAAAGCTAACTTTTGTTTTGAGCAGAATTGGAAGAAAGAAAGCTTGGCCAACTGGAAAGCTAAGAAAAATAATAATCAGTTTGAACAAAAGAAGAAGGATTTTGTGCCTAATAGAAATTTCAAAAACAATAAGGCCAAAAATTATTCTAATAACAAGAATTTCCAAGGAAACAAGAGCAATACACCCAACAATCAAAATAATTATAAAGGTAAGGAATTTGCGAATAATCATGGAAATTTTACCAAGAAATTTGAGCGCAAAGAGCCTATCAAGTGCTGGGAGTGCAATGGCCCACACTATGCTTCAGTTTGTCCAAATCGGAAGAATACTGTTTCGCAACATTCATACCATATAGGAGGAGATGATCGTTGGGGAGCTAGCAAGGAGTATGCCTAGAATCAACGCAGCTTTGGAGAATTGACAAGCTGAATATCAGACAAGATGAATTGACAAGTGATGCATAAGTATTTAGATAAGTTTGTGTTCGTGTTTATCGACGACATTCTAATCTATTCAAAAACTGAAGAAGAACATAAAGAACATCTAAAAATTGTTTTGCAAGAGTTCTGAGAACATCAACTCTTCACAAAGTTTAGTAAGTGTGATTTCTTCAAGGATAAGATTCAGTATTTAGGTCACGTAGTGACCAAGGAAGGAATTTCCGTAGATCCTGAAAAGAAAAGGGCAATCGAAGATTGGCCAGTTCCTAAGGATGTGACTGATGTTCGATTTTTCATGGGCATTAACAGTTACTACCGGAGGTTCATTGAAGGTTTTTCGAGGATAGTAAATCCAATAACTTCCTTACAAAAGAAAGGAAAGAAGTTTGACTGGAATAAAAAATGTGAAGAAGGCTTTAAAAAGTTAAAAAATTTATTAACCAGTGCACCTGTTTTAAGAATAACAGATCCTAATAAAGAATTTGTAGTGTGCACTGATGCCTGTAATGATGGCTTAGGTGGTGTTCTGACTCAAGAATGGCATGCTATTGCCTATGAGTCTAGAAAGTTAGAAGTTCATGAAAAGAATGATGCAACATATGATCTGGAATTAGCAGCTGTAGTACATGCCTTAAAGATGTGGCGACATCACCTAATTGGCAGAAAAATTGTTTTAATGATTGACAATAAAGGATTAAAGTATCTTTTAGAACAACCAAATTTAAATGCTAGACAATCTAGGTGGTTAGATTTCTTAAGAGAGTATGATTTTGAAATTCAGCATATAAAAGGTAAAGAAAATAAAGTTACTGATGCATTAAGTAGGAATGCAAGGCTGAATTTTGCAGCAGCTATCAACACCTATGTTTCAGACTTAGATGAACAACTTAAAGAAGGAATAGAACAAGATGAAATTTACCAGAATTTGCAAGCTAAAGCTAAAGAAAATCCAACAGAAAACTTAATTAAAGGTTACAGTTTAAATGAAAAAGAATTTTTACTGTATAAAGATAGGATGTATGTACCTAACGTACCCAAAGTTAAGCTGTTAATTCTGGATGAAATTCATAAAACACCATATTCAGGTCATCCAGGTTATCAAAAGACTATAACCATGTTAAGAAAAGAGTATTTTTGGCCAAATATGAAAACCAAAGTAGTTGAATATATTGCTAGGTGCTTTGAATGTCAACAAGTAAAAATGGAACATCAACACCCATCTGGTTTGCTTCAGCCATTACCCATTCATAGCTGAAAATGGGAGATAATTAGTCTAGATTTTATTACTGGGCTGCCTAAAAATCAAAATCAGAATGATTCTATTTTGATAGTAGTTGATAATTTAAGCAAAGAAGCTCCCTTTATACCTGCTAAAACTACTTATAAAGCTGCAAATATAGCTGATATTTTTCTAAAAGAGATTTTCCGATTACATGGAGTACCAAAAGTCATAATCTCAGATAGAGATCCTAAGTTTACAAGAAACTTTTGGAAGTATTTGTTTAAAGGGTTAAACACCACATTAAATTTTAGTACTTCTTTCCATCCTCAAACAGATGGACAAACTGAAAGGGTAAACCAAGTATTAGAATATCTATTAAGAATGTATGTGAAAGACCAGCCTGGTAAATGGGAGGACTATTTACATCTGGTAGAATTTGCTTATAATAATAATTATCAGACATCAGCCATATTTAGTCCTTTTGAAATTTTATATGGACGGAAATGTAATACTCCTATCTCTTGGAGTAATCCAGTAGATAGATTGGTATTAGGTCTAGAACCGTTAAAAGAAATGGAATAAATTGTAAAACAAGTGCAGTGAAATCTGAAAGTGGCACAGAATCGGTAGAAAAGTCAAGCAGACTTAAAAAGAAATCCAAAGGAGTTTCAGGTAGGTGAACATGTGTTCGTCAAGGTAAGGCCTAAAAAGAGCTCTCTGAGATTGTGGAGTTGCGCAAAATTGGCACCTCGTTACTGTGGCCCATTTGAAATTCTATCTAAGATTGGACAAGTAGCTTATCAATTAGCATTACCGCCTAATTTAAGAGTACATAATGTTTTTCACATTTTCATTTTAAAGAAATATGTTCATGATGCTACTCATGTTGTTAACTGGAATGATGTACAGGTGGAACCAGAAGGAGAATTTCTGGTGGAACTGGACTGCATCCTCAGGAGGAGGGAGATTACACTTCGGAACTGCACCATTGGATAGGTGAAGGTGCAATGGAAGCACCTTAGTCCAGAGGAAGCCACCTGGGAATTGGAAAGTAAAATGTGAGATGCATATCTAATTCTGTTCCAAAGGAATACTGAGGATGAAGAATAAATAACATTGAGGACGATGTTATATTCTAAGGGGGTGTGTATGTCACATGCCCCCAATTTTGCAAAATAATATTATCTTATTTTATTTTATTCCAAGACATTATGTTAAATTATATGCTAAGTTGTAAATGATGACTTAGCATAGTCAAGGATATTGAATGTAATTCTGAATATTTAATTAAAAATAAATAAAAGTGGAGACAACAACTTGGGAGAGCTGTTAAAAAGAGTGTTACTGGTCAAGTTGGTGGAGGAGACTGGGTGGAGAGAAAATAGACAAGTGGCAGCATCCTCAAACACTTCCAATGTTGTAGGTGGAAACCTCCCTACATTTGGGGTCATGATCCCCCATGGAAGTGGGATCAGAGCAGGTGGTTCAATTAATGACAACCAACCCAAAAAGACCTAGGAAATCTTAATAAAAAATCCCATTGAAGAGAGCTGAGCCTACTCATTGCAAGAAGAGAATCATTCAGGTGAATGTACTTAAAGGGATTTCATTGGGAAGGGAATTTTGTGGAATGTGTTTAAGGGGTAAACTACAGAAAGTGATCTAGTATATGTATTCAACTGAAGGATCTTGCTGCTGAGTGTAGAGTTAGTGCTGAGTCATTGGACTAGTATTTTGTTGTTTGCTCCACTAGTTCTCAGCCAAGGATACCAGGAACATGCTCGGGGGTCCTGAGAAGACGTTGTTTGAGCGCTCTCCGGGAGTTGGTAGGGAGGAACAACCTCCCAACGCTGTTGTCATCCAGCTTTAAAATAGGTTCTACAGTCTTTTATTTGCTGTGTTAAAAGTATATATCTAAGAATAAAGGAATAATGAATGATTTACATGTTTTGTAGTGAACTGTTAGAGATTGTAATATTTTAGTTATTTGAATATTGAATCTTTAATTGGATGAAATAATCCTACCTGTGTTTTTCCCCATCTGGAATAAACTAGACCGTACTCTGTAATGCCCCGGTTTTGACCCCGTTGCATTAGATGTACATGATGTATATATTAAATGGTCAGGGTGTGGAGCTAAAGGCCAAGGCCCCACCATTGATCGGTTATGTTATGTTTTGGATTTGAATTTTCACTGATGGTATATCGGGGCATGCAGCATATATTATGACGGTCATCATGCAAAATATGCATCTATAATTAAAAATGAACCCGACCAGCTACGATCGCGACAACTAAAATGAGAAAGGGGCATGATTTTCACAAGGATAGGGGTGGGGGAAATTGTCAACCTTGGCCAATGAGTGAAAAACCCATGTGTCTTCTTCCCTTGCTTATTCCAACCACTTTCATTAAGAAAGGATGTTGGTGGTTGAGGCAGTTAATGGTTTTGGGAGTGGGGTGGCAGGACTGTCAGTCCTCACCCACACGCACACTCCACCAGCAAGAAGCTCTCACGCGCTCTTCACTCACGGAGGAAATACCATTCTCCTCTCCACGACATTGGTGTTACTCACGCACATCTAATTTCGCATCCTCTCTATAAGCTTCTTGCCCTCACGCAGGAATGAAATTCATGTTCCTCCTCACGCACAGGAATTTCCTGGCTTTACCCCCGTGGTTTTCTTCTACGTATTTGTGAATAGTGTGGCCGTATCCTTTACTCACAGGCTGATTCGTGGGTTCTGCATTGTGGTTGTTCACGCACTAGTCGTGAGACTGTAATTTTGTCCCCATTGTGGTTTGCATATGTTTTTTTTTTCCTAGCACCATTGGTTGTTCAAAATGGGTCGTTGTTTCCCCACGTCATTGGTAATATGCATGCTGATGCATTTTGGAGCTATGGTGTTTCCCCCTGTTGGAATTGTGTTTGTTGTTGTGTTTGGGACTGTGTAATTCATTGGGGAGTCTTTTCCCTGTTTAAGCTGTGATAGCTAATTGATTGCATACGTGCAATGCTTAGTCTTCGGACTGTGTAAGGAGCAGGGATGTTGGCTTGGTTTGCTTGATAAACCTGGAGCTGGAAACCACACAGACAGAGCTAGAGGGACGGCCTTCTTCTCCATCACCCCTGAATAGCACTGGAAGGGAATGCAAGGCCTGAGGGACTGTGTAGCAGAGAAGGGACTGATTCCTTGTGTTGGGTGTGTTTGGGTGTCTTAGAAGTCAGGCTAGTTCTGGTGTAGGTGTTCTTGGATTTGCAATGAGCTCACCATCTTTGCATTTAGCCTTTCCCAACTCCTTGATGGCCTGATAAACCCAACTTTGTTGGCTTGGATATGTGTTTTGTATATCCTTGGCTATGTGTAAGCCTGCTAGTTCCCTTATTCCTTGGAGAATCATGCCCAGCTCCGGGGTGGCAGTGTTGCTGAGAGATTAAGGAGCAGGCTGGCCTATGGTTGGGTGGAATGTTGCAGCGACGTAGCTATTTGCGGAGCAAATTTTTCATAAGATAAGTAATCTTTGCCATTTTTACTTCTGGAACCATATTTTCTATCAATGATATGAAAATGATGAACATGTTAAAATGAATGCTTGCGTTTATGCATGTTATACTGCAATGCATTTTCTTTTAGCATTCTGTTTCTGCAAATTTTATGCCTGTAGATGTTCATGGGGCTCTTAGCCCGGGTGTTTGAAGCTTGTAGTCGCGTCCTCTTTGCTAGTCAGAGGCATGGGGATGTGACATACTCTAGCACAGGTAGTGTGTTTAAAATAAATGAAGATATGATAGAAATCTGAAATGAGTAGATGTATTATGCATTTCATTATATCAGCGTAATTTATTTCTGTATGAAGACTATTATTAGCAAAGAACAATAACCTGTTCTTATATGTTCTTGTTAACCAGATTATATAAGTAAGTACATTAGAAAAACAAATACAAATAACTCAACACAGGTAGGAGGATCTTCTTTATAAATACTCTAATAGGAAATAGATTATGCTATACACAGTATCTTATTCCTTTTATTGAATTTAAGTTATGCAGGATGTTAATCTGTGCTATGTTACATGTTATTTTCCTTGTATCATACTTATTAACTGTTTCTATGTAGTAGAAGAAATAAAGCTAAACTACTTGTTTACTTTCAATTCAAGCAAAGGTATCATATACCATATCTAGTTTACTAGAATTAATAATAGTTTGAAATCTAACAGATACTACTAAATCAGGATAGTGATATGAAAATAATTGTTGTATTAAGATAGAAAATATAAATACTTAGTTTAATAAAAAAATTTAACTAATTAATGGAATTAGTTACTATAAACCGAAAGGGTTGTTGGAAAATAATCATTCTTTTATTTAAAAGAAAACGAACTCATTACTAAATTAATGTTTACAAGTAATCCTACTAAAACCCTAGATAACAATTCAGAAAAACAATAAGAACTTAATAAATTAACATTTTCATAACTATATAAGAATTGTACTGTAAATACTAACAGGTTTATCTTTTTGTAAAAGAGAACTGTAGGGTCGAACCCTAATTTAATAATACCCTTGTTCCAATAAAAACAACCAAGTCATAATCTAGTGGTTGGATTTTATGTACAAGTATAAGCAATAAACTGTTACAGATTAGTCACAGTCTTATTTGAATAAGTGTATGCACAAATACAAGCTTAAGTATTTGTATTATATACAGATAATATTATTAACATAAATATTATTGTTTATAAATAAAAAGAAATTCTTTTTACAAACTGGAGAAATATTTAAAGAAAGAACAACGATTATTTCCATAAACCCTAACCTGGAATTCCTTGAACCATTAAAATAATTTAAAAATATTTTGACAGAAATCAAACTTAATGAAATAACAATACATAAATTATCATTATAAAATTTAAATAGGGTAAAAACCCTAGCTTGTATTTTTGAGCAGAAACTACCCAGTTTTCTTATATGCAAATCCATTACAGTAGTAACCTAGGATAAACAATAAGCATAGTTGTTTTTATATAACCATTAAAAGAACAAATTAAATTCATTACACAGAGATAAAATACAAAAACATAAAGGAGAACAAATTTAACTTACAGATAGACAATATTAAAAATATTTACATTATATCAACAAGTCTAAAGACTAAATGTAAGCCAAAAACTTGAATAGAGTACAAAACCTCAGCGAGGAGCTGAGCACCCATATTTAGATATGGAGTATGAACAAGCATATACGTCATATTACAAAACTCTGAGTTCATTACAACTACGAGAGGAGCTTTACAAGTCATAGCTTAAAGCTGTAGTCACCTTGCGAAAGGAAAGGGAGATAAATCAAAATAGAAACAATAAAAATGAAGGACGACAACCCAATACTAGGTGCAGCACGACCAAAAACATCTCCAACTACGAGAGTCTGTACTAGCAGAGGAAACCCTATTTGAAATCGTAGCTTACCGTGAACGCTTCATTGAGCCATCTCTACAGTGCAGCATGAGCGTCAACCTTGAAGACAAGTTAACCTACAAAGTAAAAGAAATAGAGTTTAATAAAAATTAAAACCCTTGTGCAGATTTGAAAATGTAATAATAATGACAGTTAAAGGATAACTTACCCAAGATGGAAACAAAAACGATGGAGCCCCGGACGAACTGTAACACTACAACTAGCATCAAGAAGAGTCGAATCCTAATTCTCACTGAGGATGGAGATGATGGATTCTAGTTTTTCTGAACTAACAACAAAGGAGGTAAGCCTGAGTAATGGTTGCAAGGAGTCTGCAAGCATGGAGTCAGACTGTCACTACAAGAAAATAGGTAAACCAAACTCCATAACCCTAAGACGAAGGAGAAAATCCATTACATATAATAATCCCAAAGATTTCACCAAGGATAGACCACGATAGAGGAGCAGAAAGGATTTCTCAAGCAGCCGTAAGCCATGTGCAACGAGAAGCAGTGAACTGTGACCAAATGAAAGACATTTCAGTGAATGTGAACATTAGAAACCAACTCAAGGGAGAAGGACACGACAAACCCCAGCGAGGGAGTCTCTGCAACTCACGGCCACCATGGGAGCTTGCAGAGCAGCCCACAGGGCCAATGCAAATATCGAAAAGAAAATAAGCCAAGGATTAGGGTTGACGACTATATAAGCAACCAGTACATGGCCAAGAAACTTTCACATGGCCGAAACAAATAAATCATGCAGTGGGTCGACTTTCTATAGTCACTTGCATTCCAAAAATCAATTTAATGACCAATGATTTAATCAAAATCACATTATACTTGCATGGGTTTCAATCATACTATAATAGTTTAAATGATGGTGCGTAGTTTATCATTGGCGTGGAGTTGCAACGTTATCATAACATTGACTAATACATAACATAAACCTTAGCCGTGCAATCCAAAAAGAAATACCATATGTAATATATTGAATCCAATGTTAGGAGTTATCGCTAGTAAAAGTTGGTGAGATTTATGTTTATGTTTGCATAGTAAAGTTATACTAATGAGCATCGTGGGTTACAACATTATGATAATAGTTGACTTAACACAATCATAGCCTATATCCTCATGACCCAAAGAAATCTTACATATTGTATGGGTAAGCAATGATACGAGATTATATTAGTAAGCTCGAGAGAATCATGTTTCTATATTGTAAGTTTGCATAAATAATTGTCTTATGGAGATAATAAAAGGTTATGTAAACTTTTAATTTAGTAATAAGAAAATCCCTATATAGGTATTAATCCCCTTTTGATTTGGTTACAACTCATCAAAGTTTATATAATAATATCATCATTGGGATATAGGTTGTGTAATAACTAAGTTATTACTTATAGTATTTTATGATAAATTATGAAGTCATCGACTTATAAACAGTTTAATGAATGAAGTAAGAATAACTATCTTTTAGTTCCAAGTTCCTTTCATGGTGGTGAAATTGATTACACAACATTCAACTTGTGTAATGTGCATAGTGTCGTTTGGGTAGGACCATAAGTATTTTTCAATTGTAACACTAATAAAATATTTTATGACGATAAACAAATAGTTTATGCACATTTTTAAATCTTGGAAACTAGCCAAGTTTTGATAACAAACCATGCAATAGCGAAGTGAAATGTAAGAACATTTTCGTATGAAATCTTTTACTTAATACAGATCCATGAGATCTTCTCTTAGATGTGGTGGCAATTTCTCATTACTTGGAGTATAGTTTTACATTCTTACCCAAATTTACTAGGGTCAACTTAAGATAAAAATATTGGCTCGATAAGAAAAACATCAACCCTGGAAGTTGTTCTTATATAGAACCTTATACAAGAAAAGTAATAAAGAATTGCTAGAGTATGCTTTTTTGGAAAATAAAGAATATCAAGTAGATAAATAAACCGTTCAGAACCAAAGGAAGTAGTATGGTCGCTACATACTCTATAGGAAGAAATACAATCATTTGAACTTCATTTTCAATAGCAACAGAATAAAACAAACTGTGTTACCTTACGGAAGCAAGTTGAATTACATCAGCTTATAATCTAAGCTTATTAATTGCAAATAGAAATATTGCATGATGATTTATCAATTTAAAGACAATACTTGGTCATTTATACCTATAAAACCTGTAACAACAAATAATCCATTTGCGTTAGCATAAATGCTAAGTAAGCCCCGGAATTCAAAGTTAGATTCCAGTACCTACTGTCATAAATAGAACTCATCAGTAAACCAAATATAGAATTAATGCTCAAGATAAACTTAAGATTATGTTAATAAGAAAACTGCTAAGATAACATAATTGAGTTATGCAAATTAATCTATTAATTGTTTCTCTTTTTGCTAGCTATTAACTATTAAATAAAACTGCAGTCTCAGCATTTTATGTTATTTCAAAATTTTAAATTTATGTAAAATTTTGGGATTTTGACACACCTCACCAACAATTCTCTCAACCATACCTATCTATTTGAGTCTTTTAAATACAAGCTCACATCTATGGTTGAGGGAGAGAACTAAATGGTAATGTTATGCTGTTGAATTGATTATCTATCCCAATCCATTGGAGAGCACAAGAGAGCAATTTGGAGCTATCAGTGATGAGGTGTTTGTCTTGTGGAGGATTTTGTCAACACTAAGGAAATGGTTGTAAGCTTCTTCATTGATTTCTTAATGCAAAGCTGTATTCCGTCCCACATATTTGTTGTACTGATATTGCATGTATATGTTACTGGATTCCTTAGTCACTAGTATGAATGTGTAAATAATGTTCTGGTAGCTTTGATGTTCTTGTTTGTTTGACATGTTCTACAGGTACATAGGTTTGTCATCAAAGCATTATTCTAGGTGTTTACAACATTCAGGGAAGGTTTTCACCCTTTGTCGTTCACTTATTTGTTCTGGATATGAACCATTCGGACCAGAGGAACAACTTTTGTCCACAGAAGGTGTAATATTCCTAACAATAGGGTTTGTCGACGATTCATTGTCAGAGTCATGAACGCTTAACTCCTTCTGGAGAGGCTTGTCAGGGGCATTGGGTGGTGGATCCTTAGAAATTTCCTCTTGGCTCACAGGGTTGCGCCATTCATCTGGCCACTCCTGAACGAGAGCATCCAATTCTTCATCAGTGACTTTGTATGCTAGAGGTAGCCACTTCTTGTTGGGGTCCCACCGCGCCTGGATATATATGGAGTGAGGCCCGATAGCAAACTAAATGAGTTGCTGATACATGGTGGCTGCGTAATTGGATAAGCATGGAACTTTGATAGCTACGGCTTGCAATGCTTCCCAATAGACCCAAAAATGGATCACATAGTCCATCTATCGACTGGGCTCCTCAACACACCACAAGTTTTGATAACATGCACCTTGACACACCTTTGCCGCATCGACTACCATCGGCTGATAATATTCTGGATCCATCCATGTGACAAGCGCAATGAGAATTAACAACTAACTATAGGAAAATGGCCACCTGGCCTAAGCAATGATAGTATCGTTGAGCAACTGGTTGAGTAGAAATAAGGACCAGTTCATTTGCATGCCTTCTATGCATCTTTGTGCACAAATGACCACACCCGAGTCGCACTGGACCGGTTGATTCCCCAGGACAATCTTGTTCTCCAAAATACGTGCTCTATATGCACCATCTGTGAATTAATGCTATCGATATGATAGGTGTGGCCATCACGCTGCTAGTCAAATCTCTCCTTCAGCTGGTTGGAAAGCTTCTTGTCAGTATCCCTCCCATGGATATACTGCATCAGATCTTCCCCAGCCTTCGGCAAGACCGTAATACTCACAATTAAGTCAATTGTGACAGGAATAGGCTCATTCAACTAGACCATCCCACCATGAAAGTAGGCCAAGAGTTGTTTAACGCATGCATGAGCTTTGTTCAATTATCTAAAGTGGGGCATATTAATGAGCCCCAATAATCCAGATTTATTCCACCCCCTCGCCCATGGTTGAAGAATCCTCTGAATCGACACACTAGGCCCCGTCGAAACTAACTCATAGAGCTCATCCATGACATCTTTGAGCAAAAAAAAATTGTATTCTTCAAACTTCATCCTGATCAAGGTAGGGATGATATATATCGAGCAAGTCATCCCTTCTGGCAGTGGTGAAAATTTCGGTGGGTACTTCTGATTCTTTGTGGGTTGCCTCAACTTCGCTCCCAGACGCGTTGGAGTGACATATCCCAGGATATCATTGAAATAGACACCCCTCGGCGCTGTAGACTCTATAGCTCTCGCGATCAATGGCCTGGTCTGTGCAGTCCATTCTCCTTTCTCTCTAGTCGAAGTGAGATATGTTTGCGTCAAATACTAGATTTTGGGATGTAATCAGTCTCCTGGTGTGAAGAATAATTATCTATTTTGGATCTATTACGCAGAATTAATATGACATGATGGTTGTTATCTAAATGATGTCTTCTATTTTCTTGTTTTCCCTACTATGATGTCAATGAGAAGTGTATTGAAATTGTTTATGATTTCCTGATGTTGTTGCAATGAACTGATGATGCAATTCTATCATAATTCCGATGAATGATGATGAAGCTTATTAAAGTTGTTGTATGAATGATAATGCTGTGATAAATGAATGATGTGATCTATTATATCTGTAGTTGTGCAAATCAATTTTGATAATTGTCTTAGTTCTGCAATGTGATAGTTATCTAGTCGAAACCGTGGATGCCATATCTTCCCTTATTTTTGTTGGAAACTTGGTTCCGATATCTCTCCCTTGAACATCTCGGGTGAGACTTCGTCCGCTCTGTGGATGTTGCTTAGCAGGGTAAAACCTGTCTAGGTTAGTGCTTAGGCAGATCGCTAGTTGGGCATCGACAGAGTGAGAACCCCTATCGACGAGGCTTTATTGGTGGGTTTTTTTCCAACGTTGGCTAGAGTGCAAGGAGAGGAAACTGAATGATCGGTGCATAATGATCATCTGCGATATCCACTTGGAACAACTGTCCATCTGATAAACCATCGTCAATATTGGTGGGCTCTTCACCTGTTTCAATGTGGACAGCTCATCAGGACCAACATTCAGGTGTCCTGGCTTCACGATTATTTTGAAATCAAAATCCTGAAAGAGAAGTAGCCAGCGACATATCTTCCCCCCCAACACAGGATTACTAACCAGATGTTTCAAATATGAATGGTAAATGACCATTTTGAAGTGACCGCCCAAGAGGTAATGCCTAAAAATCTGCAACACATATACCATCGCCAACTGTTTTCTTTCTGTGGTCATGTAATTCTTCACAGCAAAGGATAAATTCTTGCTAGCAAAGAAAATAAGGTGATGGAGATCTCCTCTTCTTGGTTGCACGAGTACCACTCCCAACGCAACGGATGAGGCATCGACATGGATATGGAACTCCTTGTTCCAATTGGGGAACACAAGTATGGGTGCTAAAGCCATCTTGGCCTTCAATGTGTCAAAGCTGCTTTGACACCCCTAGCTCTATATGAATGTGACATGCTTCTTTAACAATGTTTCCATAGGGGTGGTGATCGTAGCATAACCGCGGATGAAATTGCAATCGCACAAAGCATATTTGTATTTGTAGGTGGTGGCAGGATCAGAATGCAATCTTCACTAGATCAACCAAAATCCTCTGCTTACAAATGATATGACCCCACAGTATCCCAAACGGTGCACAGAATATGCACTTCTTTGAATTCAATGCGATCCAATGCTATTGACACCTTTCCAGCATCAAGTGCAGGTTTTCTAAGTGTGTTAGAATAATCAACCCATAGTTAGCTACCTTAGACATTAATTAATCCATTTTTGTCTTATTTGCCTAGTTTCCAATATTCCACTCTATGCAATTTGTCTTCCACATGTCCTAGAAGTCAAACTTGCTAAAACTGAGTCATGGAGTGCTCGCGAAACCTCCTAGAATCCATATTTAGCATATCTTCTTTATTCCAGATCCTCCCTAGCCCATATCTTCTTTTTCTACTAAGTTGTCTGCTTTATTGAGATTTATGGCAAAAGGGAAAGTAAGACTAGGTGTAGTTGACTTGTTTTTTTCCCTCATCATCCTCCATTCTTTTCTCCTAATAAAAGCATGTATGATTTGTCTTTCCGTCACTTATTATCTTGCCTATTTGGCTTTGCAAATATGTGAGCCTCTAGGTAGATTTGGAAACTGGTTTATGCACCTATGGGGGATTTGACTAGATTTAGTAATCCTACTTTTTGACTATTTCGAATGGCATCCTTATGCATTTAAATATCTCATGTAATTATATATTGCAGCAACCTATGAATTCATATGGTTGGATATTGTACACTTATTCAATATAGATTAGTGTTATGCTCCAATTTCAGTCTCTGTGTGTAAATTTGCATGTTCAATTAGCAATTTTGTGAGTGCAATTGTTCTATCACTTGGGTTCAATTTCCACATGGTATTAGAGCCTTTGAATATTAGTTTTTATCCTTCCATATTGCTATTTCAGGTTCAACATCTTGACTGGGAGCAAATTATGCTGGTTGAAGGGCACAGTTCAGAACTATGTATCAATCTCAGAAGATTATCTTGACTCCATTTAAATTTTTTGAATGGAAAGTAGAGATGGAGATACTGCTGAGAGTGAAGGGTCTCTACAGGGTGACTATGGCAATTGAGGTAGAGCCCAATGCAGCTACAGAGAAAATTAAATGGCACAACAGGAGGGATGAGTCCTATGGTCTTCTGTGTCTGAGCATATCCAGAGACCTCCTCTTCCATCTTGATGGATTGACATCACCTAATGAAGTGTGGGAGAAGCTTGTAGATATTTTTGGTAAGATAGGTGAGATGAGAGGACATAAAATCAAGATTGAATTGATCTCTTTGAGTCCCAACAGCTTCAAATCCATGCAACTCTACTTTTCAAAGTTTAAATCCCTTGTTTTGATGCTAAAAGAGTGTGCAATTGAAAAGAAGGAAGAGCAGCTAGTTTTGGCCATACTCTCAAGCTTGGCCCTAACTATTTAGTGTTTTTTTTACCTTCCATGCCACCAAGTTGACAGCTTGATCCGGGAATATTCCTAAGCTTGCAGAGTTCATGGAATCCCTCACACAAGAACAAGATAAACTGGTGATGATGGGCACCATCAAACCTTACAAAGACCAAGCTTTGGTTGCTAGAGATTCAAGGGTGGATTCAAAAGGCAAGAAGAAAGCTAACAAGCCACCTGAGAAAAAGAGAGACAAGAACATGTCTCAGGACGAGGCCCAAGGCTCCAAGAAGAACTTCCAAAAGAAGAAGAACAAAGGAGAAATGAGCAAGTGCGCATACTGTAGTAAGGGCTATCATGCTGAAAGCTCCTGCATGAAGAAGTAAATTGACATGTTGAACTGAATCCTGGAGAAGAATAACATCTCCCTTCCTGATTGCTCAAATAAGAGGGAACGAGGATCAAATTCAGAGGACAGAGAGAGAGTACATGCATTAATTGCTGGCACATCAAGCTCACCTAGCTTCATCATAGACTCTGGAGCTTCAAGACATATGGTTTCAACCAAGGAGGTGTTCTCCTCTCTTGACATGTCGAAAGGTCCACCAACAGTGCTAGGAGATGACTCTCTCATTGACAATTTGGGAAAAGGAAGGATTGATCTTGACCATGGTAAGTTCAGTAATGTATTGTATGTTCCAGGTCTTTCCTCTAACCTCTTGTCAGTGTATCAAATGACCCACACAGGGTCTCCAAATAATTTCATATTCTCCCTTGATGATGTTGAGATCACAGAGATCTCAAATGGTAAAGTCATTGCAAAAGGATTTGGAGATCACACTTCGAATGTATACATGTTTTCACATTTATTGCCCTACTCAAACCCCTATGCTCTTCTGATTCATGCTAATGAGGCAAGCAAGCTTTGGCATGAAATATTTGTCCATCTTAACTATAAGTATCTTTCTGATCTAAGTGAAAAATAAATGGTCATATGGTTACCAAATTTGAAATTTTCCAAGGGAGTGTGTCAAGGTTGTATCCTAGGAAAACACCCACAGCATAAATGTGAGAGAGCTAGTCATGAGAGAACCTCTGCACCTCTTGAGTTGATCCACAGTAATGTTACTAGTCCATTTCCTCATATGTCAATGGGTGAATCCAAATATACATTGACCTTCATAGATGACTTTTCTAGGTATTGTTGGGTTTACTTCCTGAAGCATAAGTCTGAAGTTTTTGGCCTCTTCAAAGTCTTTAAGGCTTTGAATGAAAACCAGTCTCGGAGGAGACTCAAGATCCTCAGATATGACAATGGTGGTGAGTATGTCAAGTCTGAGTTCATTCAATATTGTGAAGATGCAGTTATTCAGCTTCAACATTCAAACCCTTACACACCACAACAAAATGGTGTTGCTAAGAGAAATAATAGATCACTAAAGGAGATGGCAGCCTGTATGATGGAGGCTAAGAATATGCCACCAAAGTTTTGGGCCAAGGATATAAACTGTGCATCCTATATCTAGAATAGGGTTCCTCATAAATATCTTTATGGTATGACTCCTTTCAAATATTGAAGTGCTCACAATCCAGATGTGACCCATTTCAGGATTTTTGGCTCAAAGTCTTGGGCTAGAATTCCAACTGAAAATAGAAAGGCTTTGCAGCCCCAAAGCCAAGAGTGTACATTTGTTGGGTAATATAAGGATTCAAAAGGGTACAATTTGATCAACTTGAGCACAAAAAAATCCTTCATTTAAAGGAGTGTTCAATTCCAAGAAGAGCCCTTAGTAGCAATTGAAGTTGGAGAATCTTCTTCACCACCAGAACCATTGAATGTAAGTGAAGAGACAAATGAGTTTGCTGATTCTGATATGTCTAATAATTATTATTTAATTGAAGATCCTAGAATTCCTACATGACCAAAATGGGAAGCAAAGACCATTCATGCAGCTGGGGAACTAGCTAGAAATCCTAGTGATCCTAGGAGGACTAGATCTCAGTTTGAGAGTGCCCTGTGTATGTAAGACCCTTGTTTGCAGAGAAGTGCTATCTGATGGTTGAATCAGACCCATAGACATATGAATATGCAGCACATGATATAATATGGAAAACATCCATGAAATAAGAATTCATCTCACTCCAGAAGAACAACACTTGGGAATTGGTTGATCTTCCCCCAGGGAGGAAGCTAGTTCAATGTAAGTGGGTTTTCAAAACTAAGTTTGCTGCTGATGGTTAAAATTTGAAATATAAGGAAATATTAGTAGCCAAGGGATACTCATAGGTACATGGTATTGACTACAATGAGACCTTTGCACCAGTGGCAAAGATGGACTCCATCAGGCTAGCCTTAGCCATTGCAGCTTTGAAGCAGTGGGAGGTACATCACATGGATGTGAAGTGTGCTTTCCTAAATGGAGATCTTAATAAAGAGATTTACATGTAGGAACCTCAATGGTTTGTTACTAATCCATATCTTGTGTGCAGGCTAAAGAAATCATTGTATGGGCTTAAGCAAGTCCCCAGGGCTTGGTATGCCAAGATTGATGGATTTCTGCTGTCATTGAGTTTTGTTCGATGAAAATCTGATACTAATGTTTATTTGAAGATAATTCATGGTTCTTTGATGATTATTTTCTTGTATATGGATGACCTTCTGATTACAGGAAGTTCAAAGAAAGAAATTGCCTCCTTGAAGGATGCAATGAACCATGCATTTTCTATGACTGATTTGGGGTTGTTGAGCCAATTCTTGGGTCTCGAAAATACTCAATCCCAACATGGAATAAAATTACATCATCCCAAGTATGATTTAGAGTCATTGAACAAGTTCAATATGAAAGATTGCAAGCCAAGTGTTAGCTAAAATATTTCACCTTCCGTGGACAGTAAGGTGTCCCACTGGTCTGAATGGTTCAGATCCAGAACAAATGAAGGACAAAGGTTGAACACCCTCCCTGGATGCCGTAGACACCTGGAATGTAATGCTTCGATAGTAACCCTATGTACCTACAATCAGATTAAACACGCAAACACATCAAAGCTTCCAGAATATGATCTACTAATCCATGTTAGTGACTAAGGAATCTAGCAACATACATGTGAAGTCAAACAACAACAATAATATGGGATGGAAATCAGCTTTGTATTAATATAAAAATGGAGAAGTTTACAACCAATCAAGCCTTAGTGTTGACATGCATCTCCATGAAACCAAGCACTCTCATCCCCATAAGCTTTGAATTTAGCTCTCTATGCTCTCCAATAGCTTGGGCCAAGTGATCAATCCAACATCATAACAATACCTTAAGAGTTCTCCCCCTAAACCATAGATATAAGCTTGTGTTTATAAGGCTCAATGGATAGGGATGGCTGACAGATTAGTGGATGAGGTGGCCTCTAAGATCCTAGAATGAGGGATCTCAAGCTCAACTGACCCACAATGATAGGGATAAGGGAGGACATGAGGCTCATGATCTAGAAGCCTTGAGAAACTTCTCTTTTTCCCTTTTTACCCAGGGTACCATGTTTCTCCTTCAATGATAGAGAATTTTTGGTAAGAAACACTTATGGACTAATGGCCATAAGTGGTGGCGTCGCTTGTGGACAGCAAGGGATAGGCGGTGCAAACGAGGTACTACTCTTGGACAATAGGGAAAGCGCGGTGCTAGGAATTTTCATGAAAGATTGACAATTAGCATGGGTTTCCACTCCAAGTGCTGGGATTAAGGGAAAATAGCTATGTCAAAGGTCTTATCACATGATGATGACAGGATTTTTGTATAACAGGATGCCCCCCAAAGCACGAGTCTTAGAGGGATACAATAAACGAGAGCTTTGAGAGAACAAGTCATTGCTACGAGGTGAAAATGTCGGCTAGATTTGAGCATGATGTCAAGTAGGCATATGTAGTACATCGGTATCTTGACTCATAGACACAAGTAACCAACTCATGGCTGGAGACCAATACAAGTCAGATCCATGAGAGGAATAAACAAGCATGGGTACTAGAATACAACGTAGATCCATGTGATAGAGGACTCAAAATTGGACATAGCTACCAGACATAAAATGTAGATATATGTCATACAGACACAAATTTGAGCATAGCCACGACCATGCAAATGTGGATCCATTCTAGATATACAAAACTCCATCGCAACCTGGGAAAAACAATGAACGCTTTAAACAAATACCTAGGGTCTTCGTCTCATCTTCCACAAAGTACGATTCTATCCATGTGATTACAATGATTTGAAGTAGAACATGGTAGAAACCACTTGATTACCGACCAATGATGTGAACCATTAACAAGTGCGAGGGAGATCACCATTAATGTCAATGATTCCCAAGGTACCCTAGTACAATCTGCTGGGTGTGAATAGATGTCCTGATGTCGAACACCCAATTGATTCTATTGATCAAAGGCCAATGATGCGAACCTATGTTGAGATTGATAGAATCTGTCATTAAGGCATACATATCTCAAGGCACCAAGTATTGTTTCTAAGACTATTTCATGGATGATGAGCTGATGTCGACGGGAAAAGTCTCATCGAGGGAGGGCCATGATGGGTCCCACATCGACGACACGAAACACGGAACATAGTTCTGGAATGATGTGAATGTAGTAACCATAAGACTGAATCAAAGATACTGACACAAAGACTGTGTAGAATATAGAGGTAAAACTTCTTCAAATCCCCTGTGAACATCGGGTGTCATGGAAAAAAGACTTGGCAGCATGATTGGACGAGACAGACACACAATGTGACAGTGGACAATGCATTCTTTTGAAAGACTCAAAGAAGTGACATGACTCATGAAATTGGATCATCATGGAGATCAGCTGAATACCCAATTGACTGACATGATGTGTAGACAAGTGCCATGTTCAAAGGTAACGACAAACAACTGCCATTATTTACAAAATGATTCCCTTCCCATTTCCCCCACCATGATTGATGAGTGCCTCTTTTTGGTTTTATGAGTTCAAAGAGGGTAACAAACACTCAATATAGCTCATTAGAAGACAAGTATAGACTCATATGTTTTACGAACCTGAAAGAGGAGGGGTTTGTTCCCAAAATGGGTCTCTCAATGTTTAATTTAACGAGTCCACTAAAAGAAAACTCGGTATCGTTCATGTTTAGAGAGTCTGAATGAATACAAAAGAAGACTCCAAAGGGGTCCTTTTTCGTATGATTTAGTCTCTAAGGCCCAAAAAAGTGTAAAATCATACCTTAGAGAACTCTTCCTGTCATCATTGGCTAGAGTGTTCCTTTTTCGTAAATAGTCCTATCTAAACTGAAAAAGAGATAACCTACCGTCAGACGGACGACCCTTCAAATATTTTAATGAGCATGAAGAAGACAAGATTGCTCAACGATATTTTCGTATTTAGGGAGCCTGAAAAGGGTTTAAAGAGAACTCCATGAGGTTTCTTTACACAATGTCATTTTTTATGAGCCTAGAAAGAATCAGAAATGGACTCGACAATCTTTTCGTGTTTAAGGAGCCTGAAAAAGAGGTGAAAAGAAGACTCCATGACGCTTCTTTACACAATGTCAATTTTTTACGAGCTTAGAAAGAAACTGAAATGGACTCGGACCTTTGATACTAGGTTTAAAGAGCCTGACCAAAGTGTCATAATGAATGCTCATTGACCTTTTCCGTTTTATGAAAGTGCGAAAAATCCATAAACAAACTTCCAAATCTTCTTACTATGGTTCTCTTATCCTACAATTGACTCAGAAACAAGTGTTAAATGCATTTACAACTAGCATTAAGGGAATACGACAAACAAAATTTGACTAAAATGTGATTTTATATCAAAACTATAGTATGTCAGACCCAAACATTCCTATATAAGTCATGTAAATAGTAAAAAATCAAATCATTTCACTATTTACCCATAGTGGAGAGAATTTGGAGCACTTTCTTAGCCAGATCTTCAGCAGCTGATATTGGGAGTTTCCATCGTTCATTTTTAACACCATCAGTTGTAGGTAACAACTAACACCCTATTCTTTCATTTCATAGTTTTTATGTTGAGTTTTGGTGGGGTTTTGGGCTCATATGGGGAGCCCTAAAACCTTAAAAGAGGGCATTGCACCTACCCCTTGCAGGATACACGGTACCACCCAAAAACTGTGCCTATAACATGGTTGACAGGCGGTGCCACCACCTATCTCCAATGGTGCATAGGCAGTGCCGGCCATGGAGACTTTAAACTAATAGCATGAGCAATAATAAGTCATTATTTTGATTTTTAATGATTAGGAATGATTCTAATGGATGCTATGATTGTTTTTGGTAGGCCTTGGTTGCTCAAAACATGGTGATGTGGAAAGAAACAACACATGACAATGAGTATTCCTTTGCTAAGAGAAATCTGGGTTGTATTGCTACATTATGGGACTATGGGCTCCTGAAGTTCTTTTGGACCCCAAGCATGGTGTCACATGAGCGATTACTGGAACACATACTGCGAATGTGGAATATAGAGCAGTAGTATTTCGAGGTGGAGGCCCATATTATTATAGTGGAAGTAGAGGACATCTACTTCTTGAATGGTCTCTTGAGATAGGGTGCCCCCATCTCACTGACAGGTTCCGCTAGAGGGGATATCATCACTCGAGAGCTTATAGATCGGCATTGTGCTCCAGGGACGAGCACATCGGGGAAGAAAATCCCCATCAGAGCAGTGATTGATGGGCCCCTACAAACTATCCTATTTACTATGCAGAGGGTGGCTGGGAGTCAGGGTGTGCATCAGGCTTCTAGGGCACACATGTTGTATGCCATAGAAGCAATGGAACCCACGGTATTCAACTGGGCGGAAGCCATGCTTCCAATATTCAAAGATTAGTTGAATAAGTGTCAGCAAGGAGAGCTAAGGCAGTTTGGCTTTGGATGCATTTTAGCCTGCTTCTTCTTCAAGCGGGTACCATAGATGAGACCTTAGGTGGTCTTCCGAAGTCTGAGAGCACAGGACCCCTGTATGCTGAGGTGGGTCTAGGTCATGGCTTGTATGGGAGCAGGTAGGGGAAGGGTGAAGTTCGGTGATTCATTCTTTAGATGACTCCAAGTTCAGATCCTCATGGTTGAGGATTATGCTTATGTAGGTACGGACTTCACCAGAGATCCTGACCTACCACTCCCACCTGGAGGACAGTGGGGTGACATCGGTAAGAATCAAGAAACCCTAAAATGGATGAAATGTTTTTATGTTTTTTGATGTTTTATATTTTTTTATGTTAAGTGATGAGACCTGTATATTCTCATGTAGATGTTGGAGCAACACGACCTGGAGGAGCTTCTCCATTGGACAAGTGAGGTGGAGCTCTCTTTGTACCACGGGATGATGATATCACCGGGGAGCTAGAGGAAAACCCGGAGAGGTTGACCTTGGATATCCCAGATGCTAACATTGATGACCTCTCAATGAGATATCAAAGATCCATAATGGGAGTACCAGGTCGATTTAGTAGGCTACTACATAGGGTAGCTCAAGCAGTGATGTGCTATCACGAGCACCACTAGTGTATGAGATATGTACTGAAATATGACAGCTTCAGGATTTTGTATGGTGATTTTTCCTGAAATCCTATGTGCTTCAGATGAGGTCTCGGGACCTATTTTTTGTAAACTTTTTCGTATATATATATATATATATATATAGACTTTTATACGGTGTTTATATGTTTCAAATGACAAATTCATTTTCTATGAGTTTTATGTGTCTTTGAATGTTTATTTACAATGTACCATGTTTTATTTTGACGTCATGAATGGGGAATAAGCCAATCTAGGATGTAATTAGCTAATGAGTTAGCAACTACATTATGTTCCCTAGGGATATGCCTATAAGTGCTGGTTTCAATTGACCTTTCTAGGAAACGTACTCTCTGGAAGAGGTGGAGGAGAAAAACATTTCTAATGGTGTAAACATGGTTTAAATGACAAACCACAAGTTGTGAGCCCATCAAGACTATTAGATCACGAACATCCTGGGAGGCAACTTCAGTTAGAAGGCCGATGACTGCTTCATACTCGACGATGTTATTAGTAGCGGGACCTATACAAACCGCTCCTAAAATGACCAAATCTTCAGTTGGGGAATACAGGACCCAAGCAGTCGAGGTGATATTCAAGGTGTGGTAGCAAGAACCATAAGCAAAGTCGTAGAAAGCCATCCGCATGACCAAAACATGGTATAAACAACTGCGGACACTAAACTCAAAACCATCTTGAAAATAATAAAAGCACATTGAAATTCAATCAATATACATATATAAAAGATACTATCTAGGAAATACCTAGGCATAGTACCTTTCCAGGTACAACCCATTGCAAGTTTGCCCCAAAGGGATACCATCATAATCAACGAGCTCGTAAGCTCCTTTCTCTAACACCTTAGAAATAACAAAAGGTCCAAACCACATGGACTCGAACTTACCCTTCCCTAGTTTGTCATATCTCTAATCATAAGTGAAGACTAGGTCACCCTTGTTAAAGACACGAGGTTGGGCGAATTTATCATACTGCACCTTGATGCATTTCTTATGTGCCTCATTAGCTAAGGCAGCATCTCTCCAAGTCTCGTCAAGGTTACTCAAGTACACAAATATTTCTTCCTCTATATAAGTGTCTAGGAGAAGTTCGACGACAAGTTGTAAATATGGAATTTGACATTGAATCGGTAAGACAGCTTCGAGTCCATAGACAAGATGGAATGGTGTGAAACTAGTGGTTGTTTTCATAGAAGTACGATAAGCCCAAAGAGCAGAGAAAAGAACGTGGTGCTACTTGGATTTATGATCTCCAAACATCCGACGAAGCATAGCTTTCAAAAATTTGTTAATGGCCTCTACCTGACCATTAGGTTGTGGATAATATGGCGTAGAGTTTTCATGGTGAAAACCTAGCTTGGAACTTAGTTCCTCCATCATTTGATTACGAAAATGGGATCCATGACCAGTAACGATGGACTGTGGAACTCCAAATCTAGCTATGATATGATTGAACAAGAAGAGAGCGATAGTCTTACCATCTTCTACATATGTAGGCATGGAATCGGCCCATTTTGTGAAATAATCAATGGCTACGATGATGTAACCATGCCCCCCGACTAAGGTAGGCTTACAATGCATGAAGTCAATCCCCAATTTGGCGAATGGGCCAATGACAATGACGGGGTGTAGCTGAGCAGGATGGGTGCACTATTTAAGATAAAAGAGTTGACAAGGTGGGAATTTCTTAACAGCCTCACGACAGTCTTTGAAGACAGAAGCCTAGAAATAGCCAGCGCGAAGGATTTTTTGGGGTGTAGCCATCCCAGATAAATGACCGCCACATGCTCCTGAGTGGAAATCATTCAACACATGTTCAACCTCCTCATGGGTGAGGCATAGCCAGAGAATAGAGTCAATCCCATGTCTATACAAGGTATCATGCAGGATGAGATAGTATTTCGCATGGTGATGGATATGGCGGCGATCATCATGGGATAAATGCATCTGAAATCATTGTGTTTGGAGATAAATAAGTAGATCTCCATACCAAGGATTGGTAGTGCTAATAAGGAACATGAATTCATCTGGAAATGAATCACTGGGCTCAGATTCTATTGAAGCATAGGGAAGGTCACACATAAGCTCGGCAAAGACCAAGGATTTCTTTGATGTGGCTTTGGAAAATTCCAAATCAAACTCCTGAAGTATGACTATGCAATGAAAGTACTTGCCCTTGAGCACCCAACGAGTCAGGATGTAATACATCGGGTTCTGGTCTGCCAATACGGTGGTAATGCGAAGCAGAATGTAGTGATGAAACTTTTGTAGAGCAATGACCATGGCCAATGCTAACTTTTCCACATGTGAATAGCAAGTTTTGAAATCCGTGAGATTCTTACTGGCATAATAAATCATGTGCTCCTGACCGTGGAGATTTTCCTGCACTAAAACCATAGTGATGGTGGTAGCGGAGGCAAAAATATACAAGAGAAAGTCCTTTCAATAATCCGGGGGGTGTATCATGGGTGAATGCATCAGAGCATGCTTAATATTATCAAAGGGGCATTCGACCTGGTCATCCCATAAGAATGGAGTGTTCTTCTTGAGGAGATGCATGTAACCGTGTGTTTTCTCTGTGAAATTGCACACGAAATGACAGAGAATTTTGGCTTCCCTTGCAAACTTTGGAGTTCAAGGAGATTAGTTGGGGCTGGTAGATGTAAAATAGCGGCAATTTTCAAAGGATCAATCCGGATGCCATCTTTGGATACCACCAAACCTAGCGGACGTCCCATCTCAACAAAAAAAATACATTTATGTAGATTGAGCCGTATATTATAATCATGACATCTCAGGAATATCTCTCTAAGATGACCAGGGTGGTCCTCCCATCATTGTGAATGAGAAGGGAGGTCGTTAAGGTACGGTTAAACAATATGTTTAATATCGTGAAATGCATTGGACATCACGCGTTGGAAGGTGGATCCAACATTTTTCAAGCCAAAAGGTAACTTCTTATATGCAAAGGTTCCCCATGGGAAAATGAATGCCATCTTATGCTGATCGGAGGGTAATATCTCAATCTAATTATAGCCAGACAAGCCATCCATGAATGAAAAGATGACACTTCCAGCAAAGTTGTTGATAATCTGATCGATGTGCAAAGTAGGAAAGTTGTCATTGGGACAAGCTTTATTCAAATCCCTAAATTCAATATAGACTCTAATGGTGCCCTACTTTTTATTGACAGGGACGAAGTTGGATAGCCATTCCGTTAGGGGTACAGGATAAATAAACCTAGCTTTGAGAAGTTTCTCAATTTCAACTTTAATAGCTGTGGCCTTTCAAGGATGGACTTGTCTTAGTTTTTTCCTAACAGGTTTAGCCGTGGGATAGGTTTTAATCTCATGGACCACAATGGATTGGTCAATCCTTGACATCTCCTGATAGGACCAGGAAAAAATATCATGAAATTCTTTAAAAAGTTCCTTGTATGCTTCAGATTTATTTTCCAAGCAGTTCTGCCCAACATGAACATGCTTGATAGTATCAGGCTTGGCTGATATGTCAATCGGATTTGTTTGAGTAATGTTGCAAAGGTTTCCTTCAGAATCTGTATCTTGCAACAATATAGGACTTTGAGGTACGTTGACAATATCAGTAGGAAACAAGGATGCAAAATCATGGCTAACCGAATTGGTTTTAGGGAGGAACGTGTATCTATGATGGTGATCCTCCCAAATGGACTCATCCGTATTCATGATCTCTATAATGGACTCATTGGAAGGAAAAGTATCAGAGATATAATCTAGAATAGGAAGAGAAGGCTCTAACTAGTACGGTACATGGTAAGGATCCGAAGCCACTAGATGAAGGTCATCCGTGTGATCATCGGAAAAGGTTTAAATGGTGTCATACATAGCTTCATGTGGACTCAACGAGGTGGAATCAACAAATTTTTTATCCTTAGGCTCATAATCGAATGAGGCGATCATATGGACTGTTGTGGTATTTGTGCTAGGAGGAGTGGATGGAAAAATCCCCATAAGGGATGAATCCTTCAACATGCCTACCCCAATTGACAGGTAAGGAGGAGAAGAATGGCCTAACATGGGGATGTTATTAGCCATGGAGGTAGTAACATTTGGCATACAAAAATCAAGCTGATCAATAGTAACAATTCTCCCTAGATGCGGAAATTGGACTGTTCGAAATACTGTTGAGGTGACAATAGTCATGGCATAGAACCAATTTCTTCCTAGAAGGAGGTTGTAATCTAAAGGGGAATCTACCAATTCTACTTGAATGGAAAATGTTTTGCACCTATCTCGACCACTAGGGCTGATATGAGACCATGGGGTTGGAAACCCCATCCGTCAAAGGCCTTGAGGGTTGTAGGTGATGTTACAAGCTCGGGAGTGCCGAGAGCCTTCCAACATAACAGAGACAAAACCGAGGTCGAAGTTCCTTCATCTAGTACCATTCGAAAAACTTTCTTTCCCACTAATTTCATAATGATCTGAAAAGCAAGTTTATGTGGTAATCTAGGCTTATAGTTCTCAACATTGAAATGAATCAAGTTGGTGTTATCTGGGTCTAAAGATCCTAATGTTGTCAACACGTTTTTGCGTTATGTAGGGAAACTTTGGAGTACTTCTAAGGTAGACATTGCACAAGGTGCCTGAGCGAGGTCTTCAACCACATTATAAAATTTAGCAGCTCGGGCATTGGGATTAAATACAGCCTTCCGAAGAGTATTCTTATGTGGATGCAAAATCATGTCGAGAGTATGCTTCTCGATAGATAAGGGGACAGTAGACAAGGATTTTGGAGAATTAGAAGAGGGAGCTTTCCCTGAATAAGAATGATCTTCTTTATTATCTGCGTGTTTGTCATAATTCTGAGTTTGAGTTTGCAGATTGATGGTATTTGAGGAAATCATACAAATTTTCTCCGATGAACTAGATTTACCCTGATTAGACATGTGGTCTATCAGTTTTTGCTGAGAGGGGAAAGGATCTGTAAGTACTGTGGGTACGGGACTGGACTTCAGAAACTGGGAGATTTCGTCCCAACGAGGACACTCCTTTGAAAAATGGTCGCCTCCACATAGTAGAGAGGGATATTTTTCCTTCCTTTTCCCTTTATCGTTATCATTGTTGGTTGGTCTTGGAGTCTCCTGTTGGTTTCCAGGTTTTTTATTTATATTTTTACCTTTCTTTTTATTATTACTCGAGGTTTGAGTACTTTGAATAGAGTTGACCTCGGTGAAATCCTTAGGAGTAAAAGGAGTAGGGGTGGAAGTTTGGGGTTGCTTAGCAGGTTTTCCTGTGGATGGGGACTTGATTGAGCAAACAATCCCATCAACAGGTACTTCTGCTAGTGGCTTGGCGGGATCGATGCTGGGGTGAGAAGCTTGAGGAATCAGGTCATAAAGAGTTCCAAACTGGGAATAAACCAAGTCTAGGTACTGAGCCCGAGTAATAGCCTGCTCTTCAGTAACGCCACATCTCAGGCAATAGGATGCAACAAGGATTTGGTAAACCAATCATCTATTAACTGATTCAGAATAGGGGCCTTAATAATCCTTCTTCGCCTTCTCCACTCATGAATATGATCGGATATGTGGGTGGAGGTGTTCTGTCACAGAGAAGTTAAAATATCAGTGCCCATTTCATAATGAATAGGGAGCTGAAAGTGTGTAAGAAACACGGTTACCAATGAGCCAAAATCCACAAATGAATGTTGTGGGAGTTCAATGTACCACTTCGCGGCTGTATCGGTCAAATTTCACTGAAAGAGTTGTAACTGAACGAAGTGATCCATGAGGGATTTTGAAGAACACCAAAAATGTAATGTCGTAACATGGTTCTTCAGATCGTCTCCCTGCTTCCCATCAATTTTTGGGATATCCGATGGTAACTTTCCCGGAATGGGAGGCCATGAGGAAGTTGTGTCGAATGGGGTTATTAATCAACTTGAACAAGTCAGGTAAGTCCAAATTTTCTAGGATAGGTAACAATCGGTTGGGTTGCAGATACTGGTAATATTGATATGGCATATAATTAACAGTAGGACAATAAGTTGACTGAAAAATAGGTTGCTGTGATGAAGAAATAATAGAAAATCCACCCGCAGGGGGTTGCTTTCTAGGATCAGGACCATTAGGACCACTAGGGTCTCCCAGAGGAGGACCACCAAGACCACCGAGACCACTAGGACCACCAGGACCACCAGGAGGTGGACCACTGAGACCACTAGGACCACCAGGACCACCAGACCCTCCAGAGCCACTAGGAGCTAAACCTCCAGAGCCTCCAGAACCACTAGGCAGAGGTCCATAAGGAGGAAAGCCACCAGGCCCCCCAGGACCACTAGGGCCACTAGCACCAAAAGGAGGAAAGTTTCTAGATCCTTCAGTTCAATTAGGCCTCTAAGGGGGAGGAACTCCATAAGGCAGTCCTCCGGAACCTCCTACAATATGTATAGGTATCCCTCCCATAGTTGGCATGTGAGACGAGTTGGGTTTCTCCTATGGTGTAAAAGCATTACTAGGCTATGGAATTCCAGCATAAGGCATTCCTGTAGGATTGGGTGGATGATTACCTATGGGTATTTGATAACCATAACCTCCAGAAGTTTGAGTAGTTACAGGTTGTACCCCCAAGGGATGACCTGAACTGGATGGGGGATTAACCACATTAGTATGGGTGGGAGGGACATAAACTATAGATGGTTCTGTGTTAGAGGTCTTCCCTTGACTAGGTACAATTCTAGTATCAGATAACATAGGTCATGCCAGGGGTTTCCCCTTGGCACTAGAAGGTACTGACGAAACGTGAATTGAAGGTTGGGCCCCAGGTGCAAAAGACTTGGGAATATTGGGAACAGACATAACATGAGAGGTGGTGGGGGTGGTAATTTGACGTAGTTTGTGTGGTGTTAGTGCACGATCTATAACCGGTTCAATGGGTCTCATAGAATTGACAAGTGAATGATATCCCATAGGAACATATGTGGACCGTGATGGTGTCGGGCCTAATATTTCATTTGCTTGCTTGTATATCTCCTGTGCATGGAGAATGGCAGCACAATATTGCCTATGTTCGTCTTCATCTTCAGAAGAGTTTAAACAGGTGGTAAATGAGGCAATGGCCTGTCCTATAGAGGTATCCGAAAATGGAGCATTGGGACCATAATCTAGATGGGTTGTATCGCCAACATGACCTTCTTTGGGAGAATGGAATGAGGTATTTCCCCGAGAAGGTTGTTGGACCAATGGAGGTGAGTGTGAAGAATATGGTACTCCACTTTCTGCAGCCACATTATCTCCCACTTGGGAGGTGGTAGCAGCTCGATCGATAGCTTCCATTGGATTTTCTCCTAAACCAGGAGTAAAATCAGGTGGCAAGTCCCGTACTCTTCTAGACTGTCTTAACTGAGCCATTTTGTATAGTTTCTATCTAACCTAAGGTCTAAAAAACTAGAAAACACACCAAACAATTTCCCTACACAAGCTATAGGTCAAAACAAGCACACTTAAAATGATAGGAGGAGTTCAAAAAGTCAGGTCTCTCACCATGATTGTCAAGAAGGTGCCACTCACGATATACCTCAAGGGTACATGTGTAGTAATCTCCCCGAATGTTTTTTTTGGAGTATGGCTCCAATCAAGACAGCCAAATGGCTTTTCTTAGATGGATAGGGTATCCTAGTGGGGTCTCCCGATATACTCAAGGTACGTGGGAGCTCGAATCGATAGTAGTCCTGTCTAATCCATAATTGTACACAAGGGGCCTTTTGATATACAATCGAATATGTGAAGTACCTTTCTATATACCTCAAGGGTACATGAAAGGCCGTTTGATATACCGACAGTACGTGGAATAACGGTGCGAGTCTCAGAATGTAATGCAGACAAATAATGACAGCTCCTATGCTTAACGATGCCCGAACATGTCTCTAACCTGTCACTACAATTTCTATGTAAATTTTAACCTATAACTATCGTTAATTTCAATGTGGACGGTTAGGTGAATGCATGATGTTTTGACAGAAAAGTAAAACCATGCAGTATGCTTGTGCAAATATTTCACTTTACCGTTCAGTATGCCTACTTACGGGAGGGAAAGAGAGTATTTTATTTTGTTTCAAAACCTAAAAAATACTTCCAAACAACAGTCTTGAACACAAAATCAAAGACAAGCAGTACTTTTCCAAACTAATTTCTCATTTCTAAAAGCAATGAGAAGGGGAAGAATCTCTTTTCCTAAAAGAAGCACACTATATGCACATATACTCTTTTTTTTCAATTTTCTCAAAACATAAGCAAATCTAACTTAAAAGTACCATAATTTTTTATTTTGATTGAGATAGTTGTAAATTCATAAGAGATGAAAGAACATGAAGATCCTGAAAGGTTATGAATCCAATCAGAGAACCAATGTCCAACGCTCAATGATGATAACCTAGTCTCAGTCAAAAATTTTCTTTTTTAAAGGAAGGAAAAAGAAGTTTACTATGCAAACAAGAAATGAAACCTAGAAGCTAATCTAGTGTTCTTCTTTTAGTCTATATAACAGAAATGAAAAGAGATCTTACTAATACCCTAAGATTTTCAAGAAACAAGAAATCCTTTCGCAAACATAACCAACAAGCACCAAAGTGGATGAATAATCGAAAGGCCTAATCTAGCTTTTTTATTTCCTAATCAACCCAATCTTAAACCATACAATTTTAAGCCACAAGCATTAGATTCTATCACACAATCCTGATAGTGCAGGACTGAAAGCAACACAACTTAATTTTTTGCAAAAAAATGAGGAAAAAGGGTCTTGGAATGATGCCTACCTGGCACCGTGCTTCTCAAGTGTTTACAGGGCGGTTCTATCCCAGCATCGCTTCTCGCCAACGGGATATAGACGATGGCATCGCATGCTACCCACTCTGCTCAGGTGGTGGCACCACTCCTTGTACACTGCATGGGCGTGGTTCCCTGTAAAATTCCAAAACACAAAGAGAACGATAGATCCAGTCAGAAAAAGACTAGATCAAGGTCAAAACTGCTAGATTCAGTATAAAAACAAAGCATAAAAGGTTGAAATAATTCAGATCTAAATAGATCTGGGAGTTTCAAACCCAAAAGGACTAAGTCAGAAAGCAGATTTGACTGAAGAGAGTTGGAGAAGGAGCCTAGACTCGGACAAGAGTTGAGAACTGAGGAAGATCAGAACAACTGATACATATCTCTATTCCCCAGCAGAGTCACCAGATTTGTTAGCTGGAATATTTCACCTTCTGCGGACAGTAAGGTGTTCCACTGGTCTGAATGGTTCAGATCTAGAACAAATGAAGGACAAAGGTTGAAGACCCTCCGTGGACACCATAGATACCTAGAATGTAATGCTTCGATAGTAACCTTGTGTACCTGCAATGAGCTTAAACATGCAAACACATCAAAGCTTCCAGAATATGATCTACTAATCCATGTTAGTGAGTAAGGAATCTAACAACACACATGTGAAATCAAACAACAACAATAATGTGGGATTGTTGGCCTCCCAACAGATCCCTTCCCAACTGCAAGGGGAAGGGAACCCACTAGAGAAATTCTTTGAAATCTGTAGCTACCGATTTTATTTCTGTATTTTCCGGCTGCAGATTTTCTGTAAATTGAATTTTACAAGTGTGGGATGCTTCTGGATTCCAAGCTGATATGTCCACAACTTTTCTCAATTCCAAGCCTTTATTACTTTATTGATCACATGATCATATTGACAAATTCAGATTAATTATCTAAATACTCAATTCGATATACATATTCAAAGATACACGTGAAGGTTTTGCAATGAGCATACTTTTCCTTTTTACATTCAGTGAGGCAGTTCTAAGGTGCATATCCGTGTTTTCACTTGAGCTTGCAACCTCTTGCTAGTTCTTCTCATTAAAATTTTCATGGTATTATTTTAAATTCATTTGGTCCTTTGTATATGAAGGTCTTCTCCAAATTATTTTTATATTCATGATGGTCACATTTTATAAGCTGGTTTAAATTATTCCTTATAATTCAAAGTAATTTTTGTTTTCATTAATTATTTATGTTTCCAAAAATTAACTTGTTCAAGGGATATATATTCATGACATATATGGAGCCAAAATGTATACATTTTTATAATATGAAAATTCCAACTCTTGAGTTTGTTCTTACCTTCATGACAACCTCATAATTATAATAATATGATAATGATTTTTATAAACAATAATTATGCATTTTGGTTGTTTAGGTTTAAAGGCGACCGTTGATACTGAAATGATTATGTAATAATTATCCTGCAATATTTTCCTCTATGAACAGGTAGCACGAGAAACCATCTCACCTAACGGTCTTGATAAATACTATCACTTCAGTCTTCAGCTCATAAAATGACTATTAGCTCATGGTATTAGCATCCATGAGAAGGATAAAATCATTCACAACCTTTTGTGCAGTTCTCTGCACTAAAAAACATAAGAGATCATGCAGGCTTCAAGATCTCGCTACGCTGTATGAAAATCATGAGGATCATGGTAAACATCACTGAAAAGGAGGGTCATGCTTAAGGGTTTCCATGAATAGTAAAATTATTAAAAAATGTCAACGCCGGGTATCATTCTAACTCCTCCACGCATTTACCATCGAAGATGCCATCCTGAGGATCGAGTCACTGAACTTTGTTGGAGACTATGAAGATCAACATAAATCAGTAACAAGATTGAAGGTGGTTGGAGAGATTCGCTACACAATTATTTTATCGATCTTCATCAATTAATTACAGGATTTTAATTATTCTGTTAGTTAAAAGAAGATTTGGTTCTATTTTTCATTCTATTTGTTCTAAATTTAATTCTTGCAGGTTTAAAGGAAACGAAGAAGAGAAATTGCCAAGGATTATGGAGATGAGGATTATGTGGAGCATTCGTAGCTGGATTGGTGGAAGCAGTTGTGATTTATATGGTGACAGAAAACGCGTTTTCAACTGACAGGCGTTTTCCCGGGCCACATTGTGAGCAAATGGAGGCAGATTTTAAAATTCCGCCACATGGGTTTTCTTCAGAACGGGCCCTTTAGCTTTACCCACGACGATTTCCCCAGAAAGTGATGGATTCTAAGAGATTTTTGGGATCCTTTGAACACGATTTTTGTAGTTGCGGCCAGCAAAGAAACGGGTCTTTCCAGAAATTCGCCAGTGCAAAGCTCAATTTGAATTCCATTTCTTCTGACCTTTGTTTATTTAAGCAAACAAGAATTTGATTGCAGAGGAGGGAGGGTCGATAGTTTGGAGATAAGGATACAAGACTACTGTTTGATTTTCACTGTGACTTAAGGCAGTTTTCTGTTAGTAGTTATAGTATTTTGAACTGGTGATACTTATATATGTTTACAGTATTTTTACTTTGCATGTGTGTTTATGGTATCGCTTGGTCTTGTTACTTTTTCCATATTATTAATGTTTGTCATGGTCTCTTTAATGAATTATGCAAATATATTATGTATAATTGTCGACTTATGCTGATTTCGATTTGCTAATGTATGTCATGTTGTTAAATTGATGATTGACATCATAACATATATGATATATGTGTCTATTGTATGATCTTGTTCAATTTATGAATTTCTTTTGAATACCTTCAAGATTATTAATGCAGTAGTCCTATTGGCAGATTTGATTTCAGGTTAATATTTTCAACGCTCCTGATCAGGATAGGATTTAGAATAGTTAGCTTTCTTTTATTGAAATTTCATTTGATTAGATTCTTATACTTATATCACTGTCAACTCATTTTTAGATTTTTGTGATTAGTGTACAAATGTTTATATTGTATCTCGGTAAAATATTAACTCTCTTAATATTTAGTTAATATTTTTATTCTTGTATTATAAATTAATTGTGTGAGGTAGATTTAATTTAACTGGTTGATCTTGTAATATATAATTAACTTGTGTAGGGCTAGTTATAGATCTGATCAATAAACCGTATCTTTAGTTTTCTCCTCTCTTGTAGTTAGGAGTGATTTAGGAAAGGTAACGGGACCTTATTCTCGTCAGGATCAGCTACTTAAAACGACTGAGAGCATCTCGAAAACTCTTGGATCAGGTTGTTCCTTGGTTGACATTTGTGCCAATTCGGCCCATCAACAGGGATGTAAATCAAATTTGTATTAATATAAAAATGGATAAGTTTACAAACAATCAAACCTTAGTGTTGACATGCATCTCCATGAATCTAAACACTCTCATCCCTATAAGCTCCTACTTTAGCTCTCTATGCTCTCTAATGCCTTGGGCCAAGTGATCAATCCAACATCATAACAATACCTTAAGAGTTCTCCCCCTCAACCATAGATATGAGCTTGTATTTATAAGGCTCAATGGATAGGGATGGTTGAGAGATTAGTGGATGATGTGGCCTCTAAGATCCTATAATGAGGGATCTCGAGCTCTATTGACCCACAATGATAGGGATAAGGGAGGACACGAGGCTCATGATCTAGAAGCCTTGAGAAACTTCTCTTTTTCCCTTTTTACCTAGGGTACCACGTTTCTCCTTCAATGATAGAGTGGTTCTGGTAAGAAACACTTATGGACTAAGGGCCATAAGTGGTGGCACCGCTTGTGGACAACAAGGGATAGGTGGTGCGAACAAGGTACTGCTTCTGGACAATAGGGAAAGCGCGGTGCTGGGAATTTTCATGAAAGATTGACAATTAGCATGGGTTTCCACTCCAAGTGTTGGGATTAAGGGAAAATCGGTATGTCAAAGGTCTTATCACATGATGATGACAGGATTTTGGTATAACACCAAGCAAGACTCCCTTCCTTTTAGGAGTTAATCTTGAAGAAGCAGGTTCTTCTCCTATGGTAAATAATACACTTTATAGGAAATTGATTGGGTGTTTGCTGTAGCTTACACACACTCGACCTGATCTTTATTATGCAGTAAGTGTGGCCTCAAGATACATGGATCAACCTCATGAGATCCATTGGAGAGCAGCCAAAAGGATCCTTAACTTTGTTCAGGGAACAAGAACTCATGGGATCTTCTACAAAGCTAAATCTAAACTTGATTTGATTGGGTTTACTGATAGTGATTGGGAAGGTGAAAACACAGATCAAAAGTAACCATCAGGATATGTGTTCATGCTTGCTAAAGGACCAATCAGCTGGTCAAGCAAGAAACAGAGTGCCGTAGCACTCTCATCTACAGAAGCAGAGTATAGAGGAGTTGTAAATGCAGCAACTCAATGTTTATGGTTGCAGGGGATAGTTGGTGAGTGTGGCTTCAAATAAGAGTTTTCAACTATTATCTATTGTGATAATCATAGCACCATTCGAATCTACAATGATTTACTTTAGAGAGAGAGAACTAAACACATTGAGATCCATATGCACTACATCAGATAGCTTATGCATGATGGCACCATTCACCTACTCTTTTGTGCCTCTTTAGAACAAGTAGCAGACATCTTCACCAAAGTTTTTTGTGAGAAGACATTCAGCAATCTCAAATCAATACTGGGTATTGCTAATCATGTTGTGAAGCATGATTGATGACAAGATTTTCAATTTTTTTTTTACTGTCCATGTTTAAGGGAGGATTTTCCCACTGGGTTTTTGCTTCTTTCCTTGGTTAAATGGACATGCAGTATGTAAAGGGTGAATAAGCCTTGTTGCTAGGCCCTACAGTTTTCTAATATTTGCTCATAAATTCAGGCTTAAGGGGGGGTGTTAGAATAATAAACCCATAGTTAGCTACCTTAGACATTAATTAATCCATTTTTGTCTTATTTGGCTAGTTTCCAATATTCCACTCTCTGCAAGTTGTCTTCCACATGTCATAGAAGTCAAACTTGCTAAAATTGAGTCATGGAGCACTTGGAAAACCTCCTAGAATCCATTATTAGGGTATCTTATTTATTCTAGATCGTCCCTAGCGCATATCTACTTTTTCTGCTAAGTTGCCTGCTTTATTGAGATTTTTGGCAAAAGGGAAAGTAAGACTAGGTGTAGTTGACTTGTTTTTTGCCCTCATCATCCTCCATTACTTTCTCCTAATAAAAGCATGTATGATTTGTATTTCCATCACTTATTATCTTGTCTACTTGAATTTTCCAATTCATGAGCCTCTAGGCAGATTTGGAAAGTGCTTTATGCACCTATGGGGGATTTGACTAGATTTAGTAAGCCTACTTTTTGACTATTTCGAATGGAATCATTATACATTTGAATATATCATGTAATTATATATTTCAGCAGCCAATGAATTCATATGGTTGGCTATTGTACACTTATTCAATACATATTAGTGTTATGCTCCAATTTCAGTCTCCTTTGTGTGTAAATTTGCATGTTTGATTAGCAATTTTGTGAGTGGAATTGTTCTATCACTTGGGTTCAATTTCCACAAAGTGATCCTTATTCATCCCATAGAATTTCCAATCATCCATATATACTTGCAGACATTTTTGAATAAAATATTTAAATGCAGCGATAACAACCCGAGAGAATACCACAGGTGCATTCTTCAACCCCAAGGGGATCACTGTGAATTGAAAGCAACCCCATTCACTGATAGATGTGGTTTTATGGAGGTCCTCCTTTGTAATTATGATATGGTGATAACCAAAAAATCCATCTATAAAATAATCCATTTCTCGATTTCCTACTGCCTCAAGAACCTCATCCGTGAACGGTGTCGAAAAGGGATCATGCATGCAAGCATCATTCAAATTTATTAGATCGAAACATATTTGTATTTTGATAGTTTTCTTGTCTTGGATTAGCATAGGGCTTATCCATTATAATTCTTCAACGGGCTTAATAATCCATGCATTTAGAATTCGGTCAAGTTTAGCCTTGACCCGTTCTTTATATCGCGGATTAAAGCGATATGGCCTCTGTCACACTTGTTTTACATATGGTTTTAACGAGATTTCTATTTCCCCTAAGTCACCCAATATCCCCTTCATTTCTGAGAAATTTGTCGGGAAGAGATCTTGAAACTCATGCAATAAACATGTGATCTTTTCCATTGTCTCCTCGTCCCAGTAGTCCCCAATATTTTCAAATTTTGGATTCTCTTCTGTTCCAATGTTAACTTTTTTAATCTTCAGCAGTTGAGTCATGGGATCCATCGACACATCCAGTGCTACAACATCTAACTTCCTTCAGTCTCTGGAGTATTAATATTGTGCAACTCATCATCATCCTATGGATCACCAGAGATGTTGTAGCACTCCATCATCGATTGCATGTGGCAATGCGCATATGGGTCCACAGGATATGCAACTGGAACGACTTTCAAGACTACATCCTGAATGATCTGTAGTGCATTGTTAACCTCTACATTGGCATCTGCAAAACCAAAGGTATGCAGAAATAAAAAAGTCATCTTCTCCCAAGTAGTTATTTCTCTATGCAGTTCTGCTGATATGTACCAAGACCCTGGCATTTCATCCAATGTGTGAATAAAAGCATGGACCCACTCATCCTTGGGTCACGATGCCCATAGAGTCTGGCATTCCTACAAATGACTACAAGGGTTATTATGTCCATCATACCTCCTAGTGTGATGTACTTCCATATCTCTGAAGCGCACAATCATCAACCATCAACACTGTGCCCATTCATGAATGGTCTCCTTATGAACTTCCCACCAATGTACTGGAGTGGCCTTAAATGCTTCTGTTAATGCCAAAAAGTGCTGAGGATCAGCTACCTTCACTTCAAAATCTTCGAGGAACCCAGATAGTTTTGGTAGTCCTTCATAGATTGGAAACTCAATGATCTCAATCGCGACATGGCGTAGCGATTGCATGATCAGCCCACATTTTCTGAGTGAGACTTCATGCATCAGGTTTTGCCAATTTTCCAGTGAATGATCAGAATCAGAGGACGCAAAGCTAGCGCTGCGCCAACCTAGTTCTTTGTCAGTAGTAGGATGGATATATTCTTTAGAAATATTGTAAATGTGATCCCATCCTCTAACAATGTCATCTTTGACAGGTTCAATATATCGCCTTCCTTCATTAGGATCCATAGGTGTGATGACTTGGATATCTTGGTTCTCAAATGTAATCAACTGCTTCTTAAAATTTATCATGGCCATGCTTTCATTGGCCCATCCAATCCCTAGTAGCGCAGGATAGGAGCCCCTTCCATCGATGACTTTGATTACATAAAAATAAGCACGAGTCCTCATACCCTTGACATCCATGACCAAGTTCAACACATAGCTGATTGGTTGGATGTTGGTATGATTAGCCAATCTCAGCTGCACTGGGCACCAGCCAAGTTTTGACTCCCACATATTCTTCCACATCTGTTTCATGAGGATATTCACATCTGACCCAAGATACAGAATAACTGAATCGACTTTGTAGTCCCCAATCTAGATATTTATTTGTATTTCCTTGCTTGTCTTTTTCTTATGTAAATAATTGACTGCAGAGTCTTGTAATTTTCTATCCGGATGGTGCAACAGCTTCTCGATCTCAACCAGAGCATCGGGATCTCTTTCCAGGGATAAATAAATCTTGAAGAACTATAGTAAGGTACCATAATGCTGCGATGGTACAACTTCTAGTGAAGCATCAAAAGCATAAGGCATGCCAAAAATAGGTCTCTTACCATAATTCCTTCCAATCGCCTCTCAAGCTTCGAAAAAGGTATCTCTCTTGATCGCGATATCGATATGCGCTTTCTTCTTTCCATCCATTCAAACTTGTGGTCATGGTCCATCATATTTAGTCGTCGCACCACCTTGATTAAAAATCCCAACATCAACATCTTTTGTTCGTGGCTCTTCTAGAATGGTCACAACCATCGACCCTTGATTTTAATTCTGCGGTGGAGGTGGATTCTGGTTCACCGATGGATTCATAGTATGATTTATATTCTGATTTTGTACTGGAAGTTGGGGTTGAACCTAATATTGTAGTTGATGCTGGTTCTGTATCTGATTTTGGGCCTGGAACTGGTTCTGGTTCTGCAACAAAGGAACATTTTCGGCCTGCCAATTCTAGGTCATTATTGCCATTTCCATGTAACATAGGTAGCTTCATATAGTGTCCCTTCATCCTAGACCTTCTTCTTGCAGATGCTTCTTTACTACTAGATGCTTCTTGGAATGTCGGACATGTCGACATAGATCATATATATTTTCTTGATGGAGGAGTAGTGCACGGAGGTGTGGAAATGTTGCTACCAGGGTTTGACCTTTATTCTAACCTAGGAGTATCCTGGTTCTGCTCGTCCTCTTCATCACTATAGGGATATTTTGTCCCGTGTGGTTGTCCTTTGTGGTCTTGCATTTTGATCGCAGGAGGGCCTTCCCCTATCCTCTACCTCTTCTCTACTTGGAACCTTGCTCCTCGCCTTGTACAATCGCTCTCTTCCTCGACTTCCCTCATAGTCTCATCGAAATCACACCCATTTACCCCTTATATTTCCATTTGTTGCCCCCCTTTTATCAAGGTGTTCACAGGATCCGCACACCAGAGTTTTACTACTCGAGGTGCATCTTTAGTATGCCCTTTTCACAAATAAGCATCTTGATTCACAATTGCAGAGACAGTAAGAACCTACCTAACGGTTCGTTGAATAATTCCCATTCTCCTTCGTTGTAGGACTTGTTGGTATCAAGAGAGAACTTAGTGATGTATCATTCTAGAATAATATCCACGCAAACTTCAACAGCTTGCGATGCCTTGTTGTCGGTTTCTTGTAGTTCTTGAATTAGCTTGGGGGTCAAAGGCATCGGCTCTCCCCCCTGGAATTTGCGCTTCTTGTAAGTGAATCAATCCAACCACTCATAGAGTATGATGGGAAATTCACAGAAAAACCATTCATGAGGACCGTTGTTACAGCTGATTTTACCACACATGGTAGATCACACATTTATGGCCTTCCCTATCCCTCTGCAGACCCTTTGGACCCCATGGACTATTTTTTTACCTTTGATGTTTCCAATATCATCCCTAAAAACACCTGTTATTTTCTATACACAACTTTTAAACCCTTTCTCGCATATACACGTGTATATAACCCTTAAACCCGCGTACATTGGGATGTGTGAAAAAGACCAAATATTTTTGGAATTTTCCTTGATGTGGATCCGACTCACTTGTCTCATGGTCTTCCATATGACTCGATATTGCTTGGATTTGACATTCCATTACCCCATTGAAGCACTATATAAGGAACCCTTTGGATAAATTGAAGGGAGAGAATTGAAGAGCAAGAAAACTATAGTCCATTGTTTCCGTAGCTTATACTTGAGTCTGCATCCCTTTGTCCCTTGGAGCACTTGGTGTTCTTCCCAAGATTTCCTTTGCTTGTGAGCTTGCTATTAGAGATAGAGGATTGAGGTGGTGGAGGCCTAGGTGGAGGACTCAGTTTCTCCAGTTCGCAGACGTGCCGATAGAGGTTGTCATTCATGTAATCTTTGATTTATGTTAATAGAAATATCTTTTCCTGTCCAATGATGTGCATTTAAATGAATATTGAATCCATGGATGCTTTTAATTGCTTATACATTATGGATTATATATGCTAGAGTATGTCTAACACCATTATATAGCATGCTTGTCTTATTTGTTGATTGTTGAGAGAGCAAATTGTTAACACAAGCGGGATTGGAAAAGCTCAAAGGGGATCTACATCAACCATCCTGAATAAGGTATGTTTTGAGATCCTTTAGCGTTAGATGTTTTATTTCTCTTGCATATTGGGAAGGGATTGATTTTTGCGGTTACTCTGTCTATTGTGGTACACCCCAAGCCATAGGAATTTTTCTTCGTAACAGAATTGGCGACCATACTTGGGAGTTACTAGTTATTTCCTTTGGGGGTATTGTCGACAATAAATGTTCTTGAATTGTTATGAGTTCTCTGTTTCTGAGTCAGGTCTAGGGGCATGTTTTCCCAATAGTGTCTTATAGGAGTAAATTTTGTCTTAGCTTGTCTGTTTTCCTTCTTTTTATCTCTTTTTCTTCTTGTACGTGGGTTTTTCCTCCACAGTCACGTGTACGTGGGGGTTTTCCTAGAATAGCTGCATATATACGTGGATTTACTGCAAAAAGTCATGTATGCCTTGATTTTTTCATTTTGAGGGAAGATTAAGTGTTGCTGGGTGAAGTTTGGATAATTGGTGAGTCTTCTTGGATGCTTCTGGAGTCTGTATACACCCTTGTTTTGACCAGAGACACTTTTATTTTAAATTTTTAGAAATGTTCTTGTCATTTCATTTTCTATTTTTTGTTTTGGGATTAGTGCATTAGGTCTCTTTTACCTTGGTTCGTTGCTTGGGTGATGTCTGGTAGTGCTTGCAGATTCTGAGGGTTGTAGAGTCATACTTTTGCTTTTTATCTCATTTAATTCAAAAAATACAATAACATTTGCTTTTTATCTCATTTAATTCAAAAAATACAATAACATTTGCTTTTTGCATCATTACGCATTGTTTGCATTTTGCATTTGCATGGTACTTGCATTAGTTTTTCTTGGAGAGTATTAGTCATATTTTCATATAGGAATGATTGCATATTCATTTGAAGGAAAATTTTGCACTTCACGTAGTAGCATACCTTGTTCTTCATTTGACACAGTGCATTTGCATTGATTGTTAGGTGTGCATTTTACTTCTTGTTGCATCATAACATCATTAGTTACATGACCATTTACCATTTGAGTAATAAGCCAATTAAAATCAAGGCATAATAAAATGAATTACACTCTTTTCTTTTATAGGGTGCACCAAAAAGACTAGGTTTTAGGGTCTTGGAATAGTTCATTGTGAGTAAGTTCTCCAAGACCACTAAACGAAACATTTATGTGTCTGTCCAGGTGAGAGTGTGAAATTCCTTTCTATAATTAGTGTTCTCAAGATCCTCCTCTTACAAGGGAGTTAAGCATGAGGCAGTGTGAGCGGTTATGATTGGGGTGACCCCTGGTTGTAACTAAGTAGCACCGAAGATATTTCCAGGATTGTATTCGTATCTGGGGGCTCTTTTGATAGTTTTGGGCTTTGCTACCCTACCCATACGGTCAATCTTACCTAAAAATGTCCACCTGTGCATTGATTATATTGAGGTGACCTTAGTTTCCTTACCTAGGTTATCGAGGGGGTACTTCGCAGAGGTTATTCTGCAGGTGTCCTGGCTAGGTAGGGGCTGAACAACAAAATCGCTATATTAGTTGAAGCTGAGGGCCACTATAATTGGTTACGAACCTCCACTTGTTGTGTATGGGAGTCTCAATCCTCTCCTAGGCAATACATACCTTCTTTATTTGGGAGCTCACATATCCTACCCTTGTTTGCTTGCAATTTGGCTTTACATTTTATAGGTGTGTGCTCTGTGCATGCTAGTTTGCCTAGGGTTTGCGTAATTAGATCGAGTCTTTTCATTTTTTGAGTCATTGTGGATTTAGGCATGACACTTTGTCATTCTTTTTGTTTAGTAGGACTTCCACCTTCCACCTCTTCTCCTCGTTTGGGAGGGAGAAACAAACAGTTCGGGCGGACTACTTCTCGCTTTGATTCGCACACTATGGGAGATCATGAGGATGAGATTCTAGAGATGTCCTCTCCACCTCATGAGGTTGGGGAGGAATATCCTACTCCCATATATGATCCTTCACCAAAAATACCTTCACAATCTGGTTATGATCCCTCATTCAAAGGTTCCCAGTATTGGTTTCCAGGAGACGAGACTCATTATGAACCCACAAGCACTAGTCATGTTCGTTATGGCATGTCTGATATCCCTGTACCTGATCTGGCGCATCATGTCGAGTCAAAATTTGAACCTAGCACTACACTTGGGGGCACTCTGATTCCTTTCCATATAGAGATATTTGGGAGCACTAGTCACATTGCACCTTCCATCCCAACGGTGGAAGCAACCTCACATGTCCGTCCTAGACCTAGTGTTAGTAATCATATGTGGATACCAGAACCGAGATGAGTGACCATTGGGAACACCACTTACATTCCTTCAGATGTCACTTCTTCCTCGAACCCTACTCCTTCGAATGCTTTTTTGACATCCCTTCCTCCCCCTCATTCATGAGGTCCTTTGGGCTAAAATATCGCTACTAGCCATGTTCATACTTCGACTGCTCGTACAATAGTATCTTAGAGTCAAGTACGTCCTATTGTGTTGGGAGGTCATATCCTTGTTTTTGGATCATCTTTTGGTCCATATCAAGGAGTTCCCCATATCCCTAACTATGGACATCCTCATGGGACATCCCATGGGACACCTTATGGAGCCTCTCATGGATAGTCTTATGGACCGCAGTATGGACAGAACTATCAACCCTATGGGTACGGGTATCAATAACATGCTTACTCTTCCAATTATGGCTTTGTAGCATCGCATAATCAAGGTACCTGACATCACAATGCTTTCATGTAGCCATATACCGGTCAAATGGGAGGAGGTTATTATGGCCAAGGCCATGGTATTTATAGAAATCAACCTTACATGAACCAAAACTATCAGGGAGCGTGGCATAGACTGGCTCAACCTAGGCTCCCTTTCCTCACAACATTGAAATTACCTGACCTATCAAGACTTATGAAAATTTTGATATCTCATGACCCGGCCTAGCCGGCTATCCCTAACAAGCTTCTTTCGGACATTCCCAAGTTCGAGGGAAAAGCTGGAGAAGATCCTAGTGAGCATGTTACCACTTTTCACCTTTGGTGCTCTTCCAATTCCTTACATGACAATTCAATCTGTTCGAGGCTATTTCAATGCACACTCATCAGGCCTACAGTGAAATGGTATATAGAGTTACCAAGAGGGGCATACATTTTATTTGATGACCTTGTCATGACTTTTATCAATCACGTTCAGCTACGTGTACGTTACGACATTGGTACTGAACTCTTGTCGACATTTCGACAAAAAAAAGCCACACATATCTTAGATCATATTCAAGAGTGGTGTAGATGAAAGTAGTTGATTAAAGCTTTTATACCACCACAATTTCTCCTTGAGTGGTTCCTCAAGTCGTTGTTACCTTACATCGCAAAGGATGTTTCTACATCTGGATGCAAAACGAGGACCAAGCAATCTTTAGGGAACAAGAGTTGCATTTGATCTACGCTCAATCCAAACTTTTGTATGAGATTATACCTAATGCTCTGTGATCTAGTTTTGATCCCAAGATCAAGCCTGGGCCACATGCCTATGGCATTGTGGGCTTTAAAAGTACCAAACCTGTGGATTCAATTGTGAAACAAGTAAGCCAATTGTCAATTAATCAATCCATGTCGGTACAAGCCATGACTTCGTCTCAACCTACCCAATCGATGAGTGTACTTTCTGTGCAATCGTTAGACCAGAAGGGCAACTAGCAATCTAGAAAAAATAAGAAAAAATTGAAAAATAATCGTAAGGGTGGGAATAAGAACGAAAATGCTAATTATAATGACAAGAACGCTCGTAATGCTAAGGGGGACAAGCAGACTAAACATAAGGTAAAGTTTCCTTGCAAGTTATGTAAGGAGGACCACCTCACTCACTTGTGCCCTCATATGGAAGATGCCTCGAGGTCCATAGCATAGGGCCCACCCGTGCTAACTAATCCTTTACCCAACAATCAAAATATGAACTCGAGGACCATTGATCCTCATTGTGCATCGGGTGGAGATCAAAATCCACCAGAGGCCAATACTGATCATGGTTGCATCAACATGGTACGCACTACTAAGGTTGTGACTCATGCAAAGGATTATGGTTCGTCACAACCGGACCTTAGAAAGGAACTTGCTCCACCCAAGAGCCCTTTGTGTATCGAAAAACCTACGGATAAACCTAAAGTTGCACCTCCCATTCCTAAGGGAGTCCTAAAGCATTCAGGGCACAATCCTAATTCCTGAGCTGCCCAAAATGATTCTGTTGTCGGGGATTTGGGCCAAATTCATTGTGTGATGTCCTTGCTTGAAGTACCTCAGACTTGTCCTCCACAGAGGAGAGCCATGCTTTCTCCTCTTGGAGTTAATGATGATAACTCTTCTTCCATTATCAAATTTGAAACCATGGAATACAGCCTCGATTGCCTTACTATGTGTCTCTTTTGATTCATGTAGAGTGCCTTAATATGACCGTTAAACGCACTGTTATTGATGAAGGTGCTGCTGCTTTCGTGATGTCTTTGTCATGTTTGAAGGGTTTGGGTTCACCTGAGTTGTCTCAATCCACTACTATGTTGACAGCTTTTGATGGTAGATCATTTCGGCCGCACGATATTCTTGCTTCTCCTAAGATCCAATTGGGAGGAAAGACCGTCCCAATTGAGGTCAAGGTGGTTGATGCGCCCCTTGACTGCGATATTGTGCTGGACCGGAATTGGATTTATAGTATTAAAGCCGTAGCCTCTTCTCTCTTTCGAGTGGTATGATTTCCATTTAGTGGGAATATCGTTATGATTGATCAGACGTCATTTCATAATCCGAGTGCTAATGCATCATCCGAAACTTCTATCCCGATTATCGATCATTCTCAGCCGACAACTGGGAGTGTGGGTGTGGGTATGTATTTGTATCTTATGGGAACCTTTAGTTGTCCTGCGCTTGTTCTTATTATCAGATCTAGTTTTGGTAGGGCTTCGTCCTCATTAACTTCGGTGTCTTTTTTCACTACCCATATGGAATATCCTTGGATTCTTCCTTCATAGAGTCCTTCGATTGGACCTATGGAAACAGATGTGTTGTTTCCTACAACTATGGTAGCATATCAAGAAAATCTTGATCAAGTTGTAGAGCCTATTCCTTCCTCTTCGTGGATAGAGGAGGAGTACCCGTATGTGCTGCCTGCATTGGCAGTTGATTCCTCTCATGCACATGATTTCGTCGATGATGTTTTTCCATCGGATGAAGCCATGTCTGGGGATGAGCCACCTTGGGAAGAGTTACATCATTGATCATATTGTCTTCCTAAACTCGACCGTATCGAGCATGATGAATTTAGGGAGATTCTTAGCAAGAATATTGGTAGTCCTGTGGTTCCATTGAGCTCTCATGGTCAGATGGCCGATGGGAACATGGATAATTTATCACCTACTATTCCTATCAATATTTCTCATGATCCTAGCAAAGTTGAGAACATCTATATTGGGGCGAGTTGTTCCCATGATGAGATCAAGGAGTATACCGAGCTATTTAAAGCGTTTCGTGACATCTTTTCTTTGTCATATGAGTAAATTCTAGGTATTGACCCTCGTATTGTCGAACATGAGATTAATACCTATCCAAATGAGAATATGGTTCGACAATGTTTGCGTGCAGTGAATCCTAGAAAAGCACCTGCCATTAAGGCTGAGATAGAGAAACGGTTAAAAGTCGGTTTTATCCTTCCCATTCCCCTGATGGAGTGGGTTTCAAATCCCATTCTGGTTGACAAGAAGCAGGGAGCGATCCGTATATGCATTGATTTCCGTGATTTAAATCGTGCTTGTCCTAAGGATAATTTTCCCACACCATTTATTGGTCAGATTTTGGATGAGTGTGCGGGAAGCGAGGTATTCTCCTTCATGGACAGTTTTTCCAGATATAATTAGGTTTAGATAAAACTTAAGGATCAAAATAAGACTACATTTATTTGTCCTTGGGGTACTTTTGCATATCATAAGATTCCTTTCAGCCTTAAAAATGTGAAAGCTACATTTCAGCGGGCTTTGACCTTAATTTTTCATGATCTCAAAACGATTATAGAAGTGTATTTGGATGACCTTGCTGCTCATTCTCGTTTGAAAGTGGATCATACATACTATTTGAGGTTAGTGTTCGAAAGATGCCGCCACTACCAGGTTCGGTTAAATCCTCATAAGTGCATCTTTTGCGTGACTGTTGGTCGCTTGCTAGGGTTCATTGTATCCAAGGAGGGTATAAGAGTCGATCCCTTAAAGGTTGAGGCAATAATTCAATTGTCTCCCCCACATAATATTAGACACCTTTAGTGTTTGCAAGGCATGGAAAATTTCTTGCGGAGATTCATAGTTAATGTTTCCAACTTGACTAAAGGATTTATTCATCTTTTAAAGAAGGAAACTCCTTTTTGCAGGGATGAGTGAGCCCAAGTGTCCTTTGATGCTCTTAAGTAAGCCTTAGCATCGGCCCCCATGCTTAGTCCACCTAAATATAGATGTGATTTCTTGATTTATGTGGGCGCGTCCATGGAGACGGTTGGTATGGTTTTCGTTTAGGAGGATGAGGAGCTCCATGAGCATGTCATATATTATTTGAGTCGAAAAATTATTGATGCAGAAATCTGTTATTCCCATGTGGAGAAGCTTTCCTTGGCCACCATTCATGCGGTTCAGAGATTGAGACATTACATTCTCCTTCGTCAAACCTTGGTTGTAGCTCATTTCAATCCATTTCATTTCATCGTCACTAGAACGATGATTGGGGGAAAATTCAATAAATGGATTGTTATTTTGCAAGAGTTTGATCTCGAATTCGTTTTGGCAAAATCGAAGAAATCGTTGATCTTTACAGAGCTCATATCTGATTTTCCAATTTTGGAGGAGGAAGAGGTTTATGAGGATACATTTGTCGATGAGCATATTTTCCTTATTTCAACATTGGACCCATGGTATGGGGATATCATTGTATATTTGCAAACATTTAAGGTCCCTACTCACCTTTCACGAGATGAGCAATGATGATTATGTCATGTAGCTAAGAACTACGTTATAGTGGATAACACTTTATACCGCCATGGGGTAGATTCCATTTTGTGTCGTTGTTTAACCCATGATGAGGTTGAGGTTGTGTTCAATGATTTCCACAGAGGGGCATGTGGTGGTCATTTATCTGGGCTTTCTACAGCCCAAAACATATTGAGAGCAGGAAATTTTTGGCTATTGATCTTCAAAGATTGTGTTAATGTGGTCAAGAAGTGTCACCCTTGCTAGGTGTTTGCACACAATATGCACTTGCATCCAGCCCCATTACATCCTATTGTCATCGTCGGTCCCTTCACCAAGTGGGGGATTGACTTTATGGATTGAAACCCAGCTTCGGCTAGGGGTCATCATCACATTATAATGGCTGTAGATTATTTCACAAAATGCGAAGAGGCTATGCCCACGGTTAAATCCAACGGTGAGACAGCTACACATTTCATTTTCAATCAAATTATTGCTCGGTTCGGAATTCCGAAAGGGCTTGTCATTGACCTTGGTAGGCACTTTAAAAATAAAATGATGGAAGAATTGGCTTCAAAGTTAGGATATAAGCAAGAGCACTCATCTTCTTATTACCCTCAGGTGAATGGACAGGTTGAAGCAGTGAATAAATCACTTAAGTCCATTCTCCAATGAACTATCACACAAAGCAAGACAAATTGGCATATCATGTTATATCCTACTTTGTGGGCCTATAGAACTGCGGTTAAGACTACCACCGATTTCTCTCCATATTAGCTTGTACATGGGGTGGAGTTTGTCTTTCTGGTTGAATGCAAAATCCCTTCTCTGAAGCTAGCTATAGAGATTTTACCAGACACTTCCACATTGGAAGAACGGTTGGTCCACTTAGAATAGCTTGATGAGCAGCGCTGAGATGCCTTAGTGGCTCTAGAAGTAAATAAGCATTGCATGAAGGTCTAATATGACAAGTCTGTCTATCCAAAGAAGTTTAGTGAAGGTGATTTGGTCCTTTTGTGGGATCAAGCTAAAGAACTCTTGGGGGAAGGGAAGTTTAATCCCATGTGGCATGGTCCTTATGTGGTCAAAGTGTGTTAGAGAAGGGCACCTATGAGCTAGTGGATTATGAAGGGACAACCTTAGCGGAGCCTAGAAATGGGCTCTATCTTATAAAATAATATGCACGATCTTCAACCAGGGCTGATTGTTGTATATTATTATATAGTTTTTGAATTGCATAGTTAGGTTTTCTTATGGTGATCGGGTTTGTTATTTAGCTTCCATTTCTTATGACAGATGTCGATGGAGTCTTCCATTTACATAGGATTCGTCGATGTTTCTAGCCATCACACTCAAAACTTAGCTTCGGCTTCTTGGGTGATTTATAATCGTACGGGTCAAGTATTGTCTTCAGAAGGCATATTTTTATTGCCTTCTTCGAACAATGTTGCTGAATATAGTGTTGTTATTGAGTTATTGCATGATGCCATTTCACATTGTGTTCTATCTCTCGAGGTACATCTTGATTCGCAGTTAGTGGTTTCACAGCTTAATGGCTCCTGTCGTATTAGGGATCTGTTATTATTACAAAGATTCTTACGTGTGAGATTGCTAAAATGCAATTTGAGAATATAACATAGATTCATGTTCCAAGAAATTTTAATCAAGTTGTTGACTCATATGCTAACTATGTGTTAGATTGGCATTCGTTTCATAGACCATAAGCATATCACAAACATACATTTTTTCACACATGTAAATAAATAAAATCGATCACCATTAAAGTTTTTCATTAATGTCCAAAAAAGTGATGTCATAATACAGAATTGGGGCTTCCGAGCCACCAAAACATAATACATGGTCATACAAAAAGGAATACTCTCAGGTTTCTAATCTTGAGGAGGAGGGGGGTTCTGATCGTGGTAGCATACTACGACTCTAGCTAGCTGTTGGAATAATCGAACCCATGCTCATGGTACACCAACCACCTAGTGCTGCATGGCCTCAGGAAAGTCCTTGACTTGCGCCATGGGTACCCTATGCGTCAAGTGTATGAATTTCATGTGAATGCTTTGGAGCATCCACTCCACATCCATACCCATCATATCATCTCCTCTTACCCTCCGTCGATGACAAGGGAAGCCATTCAGTCGTCGTGGTCCAACATCTGCATACACATGAAAGATTGTCACTATGTGTCGTCGTCACACTAAAACATGTCTTTTGAGTCAATATATCAAAAAACACACAGTAAAAAATTTAATAATTCAAAAAACTTAAAAAGTGGGTTTGGGATTTGTTACCCATGTCACCATATGTTGCTCCTGGTGGTAGGGGCATGTCCGGAACTCCACGGAAGTCTATCCCTGCATAGGGTTAGTCATCTATGGCGATGATCTACCTTCACCACCATGGAAAGAAGTCTCTTGGGTAGGGGTTAGAAACCCTACCTCCACCCAGTCTACGCATAACATTTTCCCAATGTAGTTGGGCCAGATCTTGAACTCCGTGTGGAGGAATGCCTACTCTAAGGCTTATCCCTAGTACCCACTCAAAGAAGACCGTGCTCAGTATGCTGTCGAAACCAAAGTTTCGCACCCTGCCCATTTTGCAGTCACTGAGCTATTGTTTCATGTTGCTCAATAACGCAGTGCAGTAGTCATACACTGTGGGTCTCATTCACTCCACCGCATAGAACATCAGTGGCCGAGAGGCCTGGTGGAGTGAAGCTAATCTGGCTATCCTGCCTAATACCAATGGTATGGCCTTCAGTCCCAGAACTTGGATAGAGTTTGTCAGCATTTTAATCCCAACCCTTTTTGTGTCCGAAAAGTAGTACATCGCTATGTACTCATCAATAGTCAATCCACCTCCTGGCCCTCGAGATCAGAGATTTACCACCTCTCCTCGTTGATATAAACCAGTGATAAAGTATATGTCCTCAACTTCAATGCTGAGCGACATCTAGTCAATGTGAAAAGTATCAGAGTCTGAATCCTAGTAATCCACTAGCAGCTGGAGGAGTCTTGGTTTGGCCCTCAGGCTACCATGGCACAAAAACTTATACAAACCACACACCCGCAATGCTTGTTGGGCCATAAGATCACCTTGCACGGCTTCTTCCACATCACCATGTTCTCTCTCCCTCTACTCTAACACCATCATGCACAAAAAACCAGAGTTTTGATTAGCATTTTCCTTTGAAAACCTTATTTGCGGCCTCATATGAAACTGTTTTCAAAATAACTGTGTATGTACGTGGGTTTGGGTGTTTTTCCATCGTATGGTGAGCCCTATATGCAGAAAAAAACCCTATTTCTGTGTGGGACAAAACACACAACTTGGGATGGCCTAAAAAATTGATTGGACCATGAAAACTTAAAAAAAATTACATGAAATGGGAAGGGGAGGACATGAGGAGTTACCTGGATCAAACGGGGTCGAATTTCATCAAACGATGCTCCCGGAATTTGCGTTGGAAGTTTTGAGCTCAAATGGGTGAAAATTTCAAATGATATGGAATTTTTAAATTTTTTACTATTTATAGACATTTTTTGACATTTTTTACCCACTTTCTATAGTTTTTGACCATTTTCGACCGTTTTGAACTAATTTGATGATGTAGGAGTCCATTTTGAGCGCGGGTTGACTATGGTTTTGACCTGTTTGTGCCTATTTTAGGTATTATGTCTAAACTGACATATAGGTTAGGTTTCACATCCATGTGCACTTTGCATGACCTTATGACCGTTTCATTATAACCTTAGGTATGAACCCGGTCTATCTTGTCATGGAACCTTCTTTTTGCTTTTAGAAGTAACATGGTGTGAATGGTAGAGCTTGACCATACATGGGTACTCTAGTTAGGTCATGTTTTGCATTTGGTTCACATGTCGAAATTTTTCCTTTAGGGTGTGGGATTCCTTTGTATAGTATCACCATAACTTTGCATAAGAGCTTCATACTCCTCTTGATATTTTTGTTGGATTTTTCCCCAGGACTTCCTTATGTCAAGTTGTAATTACATTATCATGAATTTTGCTTGCCTTATTGAGCCTTATGTCGGCTTCCCTGACTTTGATTATCAGCCATATAGCACGAGCTTGTCTCATGTCCAACCAAGAAGAGCCATTTTATATATCTTTTGCAGCTTGATTCCCCATTTTTTACCGGGAGGGGACTTTCCCCCAAGTGTCAGTATCCTACACATGTTTCCTTACATTGAGCATAGGTATGTTCCACTACTTGGAACTAGTTTGTTTTCCCCTTGACACTCATCTCCTCCTATATTTGTAACTATAAAGCACTTTTATTCTTTTTCAATCTTTTCAAAATATCTGAAAAAGTCCAAAAAAATCAAGAAACCAAAAAGTCGGACATGAAAAGATGTTATCTTTGGCAGCAGTCGAGTCGTGTTGCCTACAAACAGAGCACTGTATATCACATCCATTGGTTGGGTTAATATTTTGACTTTAGGAGTTGTATTCATTTCACTGGGTTTATCTCCATCGATTGGTTAAGCTTCCAGTCCTTATGGAGCCTCTATCGATGCCTCCTATGTCACAGAGATGTCCTAGTTTTGTATGTTGAGTCTATGCTACCTACATTCAGTCACCATTTGCCTTTATTCTCTTGTTCGAAGGAAGTTGAATCCTGAGTTGTCCATTCTTCAATTTTCTTGACTTTACATGTCAGCCATTCCCGGTACTAGTACTGGTTCGAGTACATTATGATCGAGTCCTTCCACATTATAAAGCTTTGTTGAGTACCTCATGTTGGATAATAGGGGATGCCTTAATTCCCTCATTCTAGCAGATTTCATCCCATCGATTTCCAATCATTTATTTTGGGATAAGAGTCTAGAGTCATTTGAGTGCCTTGACACTTACAGTCATCAGTGGTAGGTTCTCTCATCATCGATAGTTTTGGGAATATATCAATGTCCCTTGATCTATGCATTCTTTAAAGTGTTCGACCTCAACACATTTATTCACAATTCATAGATTGCACTCTAGTACCTTGATTCCCATTTTCATTATCGGTGGGTGATCTCGCGTCTGTTAACGGTATACATCAATGACCGGTAATTAGACGATGGACTACTATGTTCGACCTCGACACCTCTATTCACATAGTAGGACATGTACTTGTAGAGGATTGTGTAGAACACTTTCCAGATTAGTGGCATTTTTGATATGCTACCTCCTTGATCATGCCAGTGTTCATGAGATTTCAGCTCTTGTGACTTGATACGAGTGTATGTCAGATATCTTCAACCAATATGGAGATCTTAATCCATTGTATATCTTCAACATTCATGGAGATCATGATCCTTTGTATATCTTTATCATGGACGTTCTGATCTATCTATATTGTACGTTGTGATGACCACACATGTCATATTTTGTATCATGAATATTCATGGCCATTGTACTCTTATGTATCCAGGACTGCTGTATGTACTTGCAGTCATATGCAGAGATATTTGTACTATATTGTTGGATGGCTGGTTCTTCCACCTGCTTCTTCATCCCTCCACTTTTGGAATGGAATTATAATGTATTTCAGCCATTGTATCACCCCTCTGACCTCACACATTAGGGGGCATCTGTTAGAGCTGATTTTACCACACATGGTAGATCACACATTTATGGGCTTACCTGTCCCTCTGCAGACCCTTTGGACCGCATGGAATATTTTTTTACCTTTGATGTTTCCAAGATCATCCCGAAAAACACATGTTATTTTCTATACATGAATTTTAAACCCTTTCTTGTGTATACAAGAATATATAACCCTTAAACCCGCATACATCAGGATGTGTGTAAAAGGCCAAATATTTTTGGAGTTTTCCTTGATGTGGATCTGACTCACTTGTCTCCTGGCCTTCCATATGCCTCTAAATCACTTGGATTTTACCTTCCATTACCCCATTGAAGCACTATATAAGGAACCCTTTGGATACATTGAAGGGAGAGAATTGAAGAGAAAGAAAACTATAGTCCATTGCTGTCGTAGCTTATAGTTGAGTCTACATCCCTTTGTCCCTTGGAGTACTTGGTGTTATTCCCAAGCTTGCCTTTGCTTGTGAGATTGCTATCGAGATATGGAGGATTGAGTTGGTGGAGGCCCAGGTGGAGGACTCAGTTTCTCTGGTTCGCAGATGTGCTAACAAAGGTTGTCATTCATGTAATCTCTGATTTATATTAATAGAAATATCTTTTCCTGTCCAATGATGTGCATTTAAATGAATATTGAATCCACGGATGCTTTTAATTGCTTATACATTATTGATTATTTATGATAGAGTAGGTCTAACACCATTATATAGCATGCTTGTCTTGTTTGCTGATTGTTGAGAGAGCAAATCGTTATCACAAGCAGGATTGGAAAAGCTCAATGGGGATCTACATCAACCATCCAGAATAAGGTATGTTTCGAGATCCTTTAGTGTTATATTTTTTATTTCTCTTGCATATTGGGAAGGGATTGATTTCTGAGGTTACTATGTCTGCTGTGGTACACCCCAAGCCATAGGAAGTTTTCTCTGTAACAACTGCCATGAATGTACCTTTCCAATCATGCATTTTTTGTCAACCAATCTTGAATCTCAGGTTTTCTTGAATGCCACAACATATCCTCCTCTCAGTCGCAGTGAGGTCCTGGAAACAGAACCATTTGTTGGCCAAAACCCACCAAAAAATCCTTTTCAACAGGGGTTTGTTGGGTGTTATATCATACTGATTAATTCACCTAATAATTAATCATCGATTGGGGTTGGTAGGATTATAGTTGAAACAAAATATATGCGAAGGTAGAGGAGTTCCTATGGTGTCGTGGAAAATTTCAACAAACAAAAGATTGAAAGATCTTTCAAAATGAAAAACTGAGTCAAAATCCTAAGGATTCAACTATTAAGATAATTGAACCGGAAGAGAATATTAGATTAAAGTACAAAAAATACACCATTCTACTTTATAAACAATTACTAAATAACTACCCTTTCTAGTAGAGTTTATTGAATAATTTCAAAAACTAATTATACAAAGAAGATGTATATTGGAAACATAATTCAACAACTAGATTGATAATTTATTTTATAAACAAATAACTTAAGACTAAAAAAGGATATTATGGACAACTAACTTTTCAAGTGAGAAACTAGGATGCAAGGAAGACCTAACTTAAAAATGAGTAGAAAACTTAATAAAGAAGCAAGTAGAAAACTTAATAAAAATAACTTTAAGTTCTATTCTACAAGGTACCAGTATACTTTCTTAAATATAACACACCTAATACTAAGTTTTACATGCAAACGGATTTATTAAGGCATGAATACAAAACAATACAACAATATTAGTCAAATAGACCAAAAATGAATAAAAGAAACAAAGCATAAAATAACTCAAAACATGATCAAGGTGAAAGGATAAAACTTTAATAAACAATTTAAAACAACCTAACTTTTAAGTAATTCTACCATCTAACTATTACAGTCAAAGCATACTTTAAAAACTAAGGAAACAAAGCTTTAAACTGGTTCAAAACACGTAAAAACACTAAGAAACGCAATGACAGACTGAACTACAGGTCTGAAAGGGTTGTCTGAATGACAGTTTACATAGGTTGTCCAAATGACAGTTTGCACAACTAAAATAACAGATAGTAACCTAAATGATATAATCGTCAGCTGAATTTGTGCACATGTAAGTACAATGCAGAGAGGCAGTAAATAAACCTACTTATTAATTAAATTTGACGACGAAACAATCTTAAACTAGTTCATAAAAAAAAAATCATTACATATTATACTAAGAAAAAAACTGGAATTTAAATTAACTTCTGACAGAAAGGAAATGAACAATAATCTATTCTGTATACTTATAAATAAAACAGTAAAGCTGGAAATGAAATAACTGAAAACAAATTGAAAATAAACTATAACACATTGAAAGCAAACTATGCATGCAACTAGCTATATGATTTTGGAAATAAAACTAAACTAATTTACACATCATTATAGGAAGTAAATGAAATAAATGTTTACAGTAATTTAAATGAAAACAATCTAGAAATCAAACTAACTACAAAAAGGTAACGAAACTACACAAGAAAAGAAACCGATGGTTGATGAAGGAGGTAATTTAAACTTCAATCTTTTGTCTTGTGCTTTTAAAATAGAATATCTTTCATGTCAAATGTTGTATGAATATTTAATAACTTTGTTAAGTTCTTTGATAGTCTTAATTTGGCATCTCTCAGGTTTAAAACAATTCGGAATTGTTCAATAATTAGGATACAGGATTTTTTAGAGGATATAAGAAAAAAAAATGGCTGAAACCACTCTACAGAAATGATGGTGATAAAAACGATGGAATAACAAGAAGTTCGACATGCTTTAATAGATCATGCTATCATAGAAAACCTTGAGGTGTGTGTCATTAACGGACATATATATTAATTCATAAGGTTTATAATTAGTTCAACCATGTCCCATAGTAAGCTTTGGGCAAGTTGAACGTATGACACAAAAGCATAAATCACATTTATAATTATAACAACCTTAATTAAGAAAACCAATCATTTGGTAGATTACATGTGTGATTGGGTAAGAGGATAGGGTTGCTAACAGTGAAATGATGACTAAAAAAGCTTCTCAGGTAAAATCATGTCCACATGGAGGTAATTTTTTTTTTTCCAAATAGAACAAAAAACCAAATTTGGTTGGCAAATTTTAATCATAAGTGCTATAATATCACAATGTTTTATTCATATCGTCATTTGGTATTTTATTTGGACTATCTTAGATTCGTCATACAGTCCTCCATGTTGATTTTTTCTATGAAAATATGCTTCATGCTAAAAACAAGTTCCACTACTTACATTATACTGAAAACACTTATCATTTGTGAGAGATAAATAGATCTGTCATAAATAATGAAAATAAAAACAGTCTAATCCTTCCTAATCCTTTCCCCCAAACCAAAGATATGGCATGTCCTCAAGCCATACAAGAAAGAAAATCTTCATTGTTCCATATAATAAAATAAATATTTTGATCATGCTGTTATTATTTTTTAAGAAAAAGAAAAACTAACTAGTAAATGAAAATGATTCAGATATGTATATTCATAAAAAATAATATAACAGTGCTAAGAAAGACCACCTGAATGATGATAATATAATCAAAAGAATACCATAGCAAAAACTAGTCATCCACACCTCATTTTAAAGATATCCTGTCATCAGAAAATATTTTGAGTGTACCCCATAGGGTGTGAGATTCAGAGCTATGGGTTCCATTTCTAGGATTATGACATCCTAGATATTTGTTGAATTAGATGGCCAGTCCTAAGTCCAACTTATAGCCATTCTCAAATGACATTATAAACAATTTGCCTTGACATGTTATCCATAAATTCTGAATTTTTTTCATTATTTTATCATTGTTCTACGAATAATGTGCATAGTGGTGCATTAACCAAATCTCTTTGACTTGATATTGCCCTGCTTCCAGCAGGCCTGTTCAGTACCCCACCGAGTTTATCTTGGTACCGTGCAAGCATAGTCTTGCTGCCAGCGAGCATGTTCAGTACCCCGACAGGTTTACTTGCATTTATAGAGATTCCTTGTTTTAAGTTATTACGTAGCATTGACCCACTGCTAGCAGGCCTGTTCGGTACCCCGATGGGTTTACCTTGTATAATTATATTAAATATATGGAAGCTGAATGGTACTAGAGCGTGTTAAGTCCTACTAAACACATAATTCAATTTTGTAAAGTAAACTCATAAATAATTTTTTCATAATGGCCTTAGCCATAAATCATGTCAAAAGAGAATAACTTAAATTTGTTCTTTGTCCTTACATTCTTTCATCTTCATGAAATATAAGTAATGTTCCCCAAAGGAAAAAATTCCACTTACTCTTGAGTCATCACCAAAATACTTGAGAGACAAGTTATGATAACAAGTATAGGATGAACTAGTAATCCATTGGTATAAATTGAGATTGTGAAAAATATGAGAATAAAAGTAGGTCTGCAAGCAACTATTCCAAAGAGTAAATCCGAAATATACATGTCTGAATCAAAATACCCAAAACCATATGAATCATAGAAAATATGGTTAAGTATGATATATAGACAATTGTGTTTTTTTGTAACTGTCACGATAAGCTGCAAATTTCAAAAGTACCCCAAGAAAAGTTAAGATACCTTATAAGTGTTTTAGCCTACTTCCCTTTTCCAAATAATACTCCATTAGCTGCTTATAAAGATAATTTACTTGTAATCAAACTGCAAAACCACTTGTTAGATGATTAAATTTATTCATGATAACATATATGACATTATAGAAATAAAAAGAGTCCCTTGTAAGGAATTTATCAGAAATGACTCTTGTTTATTCAAAGAAACAAACACATATTTACATATATACAAGTAATGATAACCCAAAATATTTTTTAAAGATTAGCAAGAGGAGGAATAACTTCTTCTTCAACCAATTCCATTTCGTTTTGCTGCAAAGCATTATGTATGAAATCCTGTTTAGACGTTGGTTGTTGATAAAGTCTAAGTCTGTGCCCATTTACTACAAAGGAAACTTGTGAACCATCAATTTTTTTAATCTCTACCGACCCATTGTCAAAAGTTGTAACTACTTCATTAGGGTCCATCCAACGGGTAGTTAATTTTCCTTTAAAATTTTTAAACCGTTAGTCAAATAGTAGTTCCCAATCTCTAGTATTAAATTGCTTTTGTGTAATAAAATTGTCATGCCATTTCTTTCATTGATTCTGTATTATCATGGTTCTTTGGAGTGCATCATGTCTAATCTCATCTAATTCATTAATCTGCAACACTCATTGTTTCCGTGCTTCATCTAAATCCATGCCTAATTGTGCTGCCATATGAAAGGTTTTACCTTGAAATTCAACAAGTAAAAGGACTTGTTTAACATACACTAATTCATAGGGGGTATGTCCGGTAGTGTTTCTCCATGTTATCTTATAGGCTCATAAGGCCTTCGGGAGTCTATCTTCCCAATCCTTATGATGTAAGTGAATGGTTTTGGTTAAAATAGCTTCTAATACTTTGTTGGTTGACTCTACCTGGCCATTAGCCTGAGGGTGATAAGGTGAAGAATTGCAATGTCGAATGCCATACTTCGTAGTAAGTTCTTTCATTAATTTAGAGGTAAATTGGGAACCTTGGTCTGTGACAATTTCTCTAGGTACACCAAACTGGGTGAATATTTCTTCATATATAAATTCCACCATTGATTTCTTTGTATCCCTAAACAAAGCTTTAGTGTCTACTCATTTGGTGACATAATCTGTGCAAACCAGGGTATACTTATTTTTACGAGACATGGGAGAAATTGGTACTACAAAATCAAGAGCCCATTTCTCAAAAGGTTCAATCATAACTTGAGGTTGTAAAGGAATATGATCAGATGACATAGGTCTACCCATTCTTTGGAAACTATCACATCCTTTAACATACTTGGCAGCATCCTTGAAAATGCTTGTTCAGTCATAAGCACAGTGAAGTAATTTATATGTCATCCGCTTATCAGAAAAATGTCCTCCACATGGTCCATCATGGCATGCTTGGAGGATTTCTGTCATTTCATCCTCCCCCACACATCGTCGAATGATAAGATCTAGACTGGTGCAGAAGAGGTAATTATCAACCCAAGAATAATTAGAACTCTAAAATACAATACAATGTTTTTCATGTGGGGACAAATGGTTTGGTAATTTCCCAGTTGCTAAAGAATTGGAAATGTCTACAAACCAAGGGGTTTGAATGGACACATCAAACAAATGTTCAGCAGGAAAAGCATCATCAACAGGTTTAGCACCATCATCATATTGAATACAAGAAAGGAAATTCGCTACTAGATTTTTGTTACCAGGTCGATCAATGACGGTGATGTTAAACTCTTGTAATAAAAGAAGCCACCGGGTTACTCTACCATTAGTAACTGGTTTATTCATTAAAAATATAATGGCAGAGTGATCGGTATGCAAAAAAACTTCGTACCCTGTAATATAATGGTGAAACTTATTAATAGAATAAACTACTGCCAAAAATTCTTTTTCAATAACAGTGGAATTTAACTTGGCAAGAGTCAAATTCTTGCTAATAAAATAAATGACATAAGGTTCTTGTCCTTGTTTTTGGCCTAGGACTCCTCCTATGGCCATGTCAGAGTCATTGGTGGATATATGAAAAGGAAGGGACCAATCGGGACCCCGGAGTATTGGTGCCCCCGATAGTTTAGGTTTTAAAATTTCTAAAGCATTTTGACAAGATTTTGTCCATTGGAATTCTACATCCTTTGTAAAAAATTTAAACATCGGTGCAGCTATTTTAGTAAAATTTTCAATAAAGAGGCGGTAATAGCCCGCATCAGCAAGAAAAATTCTTACCTCTTTTTTAGTTTTTGGGGAGGGAAGACCAAAAACTACTTCGATCTTATCAGGATCTACCTTAATTCTGTGAGAGGAAATACGATGTCCTAAAACTATACCTTATGTTAGTAACATTTTACATTTTTCATGACTAAGGGATAAATTCATTTCTTGACATCGGATCAAGAAATTCTCGAGGTTTCCAAAAGCCTCTTGAAAAGAATTACCATAGGCTGTAAAATCATCCATATATACCTCCACATAGTCATGTATAAGATCAGAAAAAATTCCTAATACTGCTCGTTGAAAACTGGCAGGTGCATTACATAAGCCAAATGGAAAAACTCTATAAGCGTACGTTCCCCAAGTGCATGTAAAAGTGGTCTTGTCTTGATCTTTAGGTGCTATTAAAATTTGGTTGTATCCACTATATCCGTCAAAAAAGGAAAAATATTGTTTACCTGACAGGGTATCTAACACTTGATCAATAAAAGGTAAAGGAAAGTAGTCTTTAAGTGTGGCTTTGTTTATCTCTCTAAAATAGACACAAATTCTCCATTTCCCTATGAATTTATTTGGAACTACCACTAGAGGAGACACCGATTTACTATCGAAAATAGGATATATTAAACCAGAATTAAGGAGTTTTTGTAACTCTTCTTTTACTATATCCTTTAGAGAAGGATTCATCCTCCTCTGAGGATGTATTACAGGTGAAATGTTTGGATACATATAAATATGGTGAATGCAGGTGTCAGGGTGTATACCATTCATATTAGTGTATTCCCATGAAAATGCTCCTGCTTGTTTTTTAAGAACCTAAAGCAGCTGTGCTTGTTTGTTTTCACTTAACCCTACGTTTATATGTAGAAATTTTTTGAGTCCAAATTCACAAGGTATGGTATAGGGTCCTGTATGCTCTTCAATTGTGAAGACACAAGGTGTTTCTATAAACATTGAGAGAGCCATATTTTCTTAGAATTCGTCTCCAAAAATTTGATCAAACTGAGCGAAAGACCGAGGAAGATCTATACAAATTGTCGAAGAAACAAACTGGTTTAATACATTCTCAATGGTCTTCTCATGAAGTGACCAAGAGAAATCACAAGGGATGGGGAGGTCATCAAAGTACTTGTCCCTGAAAGAACAATTTAGCCACCATGAGTTTTCAGTTATTGGTTGTGCTCGGGGTACAAAATAAGTATTTGTGTAGACAACCCATTATAAATAGTCATCTCTCCATCCCTACATCCTATAAAAGCATTTGCAGTAGCTAACCATGGTCTTCCCAAGATAATAGGATGCCCTTTAGAAGGATATTTTGATTCTAAGACCATGAAGTCGATAGGGTATTCCCATGAGGCTACTGATACAATAACGTCATCCAGGGCCTTGACAGGTTTTACCGTGGTACGGTCTACTAGTTCTAGGATGGAAGGGGTAGGTCGGAGAAATTGTCACAACAATAAAAATTCTAAAACTGTGGTGGTCATTATGTTGATGGCGGATCCTAAATCAATTAATTTATTTCCTATGGCGGTATTTTTTACAACTACAATCACTCTTGGGGCTCTTGGATTTGTATATTTTGCAATCCTGGACTGATCTGTCATACATTCAGACATCTCTCCTATAACATGAATTGTGAGGGGGTCCTTTTGCTTCTTCCCTGGGTGTTTAATACATAGTTCCTTTATTACCTTTCTATATATTGGTATGTCCTTGATAGCTTGTAATGGAGGAATTTTGACATATATATTCTTTCATTCGTTGAAAATATCATACTCAGGATGAACTACAGGTTTTTCCATTAATATTCTTTTCAGAAACTGATCAACTCTTTGCTCCTGAATAGGTCCTTACGGAGGATGGGTATGTACTGGAAACTTCAAAATGCTTACATCCTCCAAAATGGAATCATTCACGAGTTCATTTGAATCCTCTTCTTCTTCATTTTCCTCATGAATGATGACTAATGACTTGGGCTTATCATTTACAACTCTTCCATATCATAATTGAATCTCATGTACAGGTATAATCGAAATAAGATATGATGGAAGAGTTCACAACTCAATGTTGTTAAGATCTTGAGCTGGTTTATTATTGGGTTAGGTATCGGATGTATAGGTAATAATGTCGGTCGTGGAGGGTTTTTATTTTGAAAGTGATGAGGTTGTTGTGCGATGAGAGGAACTGGAGGCACAAATCCAGATGAAATTTTCTGAAAATTTGTTTGGTGGCAAGGATGAGGATGATTAGGTGCAGAGACCAATTGTGACTGAGGGTATGATTTTCCTCTCCATCCTTGTGACCAATATTACTGTTGCAGAAATTGAGGAGGAGGGTACTGAGGTGGCTAGTTGTGCCAACTTGAGGTGGTTGGCATGGAGGATAATGGAGTGTGGGTTGTCGTGGAAAGTTCTGGTATGATGGTTGGTCCCTAGGTTTCCAAGAAGGCCTCCTAGATGTTTCACCTACATCCCCACTCTTATAGATATCTTGCAACCCAGGAAATGATGGGAAATTGTCAGTTGGATGTTCCTCCATACAGATGTGAGATATGGATATGTGTTAGAATAATCAAGCCATAGTTACCTACATTAGACATTAATTTAATCATTTTTGTCTTATTACCTAGTTTCCTAGATTCTATTCTATGCTAGTTTCCTTATACATGTCGTAGAAGTCAACACATGCTAAAACTGATTCATGGAGAGATTGGGAAACATCCTATAAACCCATTTTAGCATGTTTTCTTTATTCCAGATTCTCCAAAGTGCATATCTACTTTTTCTGAAAAGCTGCCTTGTCTTATAGTTGATTTAAGGGAAAAGGAAAAGCTAGACCAGGTGTAACTGCCTTGCTTTTTTCCCACATCATCGTCCCTCATTTTCTCCAATTAAAATCATGTATGAGTTTTTCTTCCATCCATATTTAACGTTTCCACTTGATTTATCAAATTCGTGAGCATCTACCTAGATTTGGAAACTACTTTATGCACCTATGGGGGGTTTTACTAGTTTTGGTAAGCCTGTTTTTTGACTATTTCGAATGGAATCCTTATGCATTCAAACCTCTCATGTAATTATATATTATAGTAGCCTATTACTTCAAAATGTGTGTCTATTGTAGACTTATTCAATACAAATTAGTGTTATGCTCCAATTTCAGTCTTGTTTGGTGTTAATTTTCCATGTTTGATTATCAATTTTGTGAGCGTAAATGTTCTATCTCGTGGGTTCAATTTCCACATGGTATCAGAGCCTTTGTAGATCGATTTCTCTCCTTCCATATTTCTATTTCAGGTTTGACATCTTGACTGGGAGCACATTTTGCTGACTGGAGGGAACAATTATTGAGCTATGGACCAATCTTAGAAGATCATCTTGACTCCATTCAAATTCTTTTAGTGGAAAGTTGAGATGGAGATATTGCTGAGAGAAAAAGGTCTCTATAGGGTGACCATGGAAATGGAGGAAAATCCTAATGCAACTACAAAGAAAATTAAATGGCACAATAGGAGGGGTGAGGCCTATCGTCTTTTGTGTCTGAGCATTTCAAGAGACCTCCTCTTCCATCATGATGGATTGAAATCACCTAATGAAGTGTGGGAGAGGATTTCAGAGATTTTGGAAATATAGATGAGATGAGAGGACATAAAATCAAGAATGAACTAATATCCTTGAGTCCCAGTAGCTTCAAATCATTACAACTCTATTTTTCCAAGTTTAAGGCCCTTGTTTTGCAGCTAAAATAGTGTGGGATCGAAAAGAAAGAAGAGAAAATAGGTTTGGCCATACTCTCTAAGCTTTTTCCTAACTATTCAATTTTTTTTTCAACCTTCCATGCCACCAAGTTGACAGCTCGAGCCTGAAATATGCCTAATCTTCCAGAGTTCATGGAATTCCTCACATAGTAGCAAGATAAGTTGGTGATGATGGGCACCATCGAACCTTCCAAAGACCAATCTTTTGTTGTTGGATGGATTCAAAAATCAAGAAAAAATATAAAAGTCCACCTGAGCAAAAGCAAGACAAGTCTAAGTCTCAAGAGAATCCCCAAGGTTCCAAGAAGAACTCCCAGAAGAAGAAGAACAAAGGAGAAATGAGCAAGTGCGCATATTGCAGTATCATCCTGAGAGCTCTCTTATGAAGAAGCAAATTGACATGTTGACCCAAATTCTAAAGAAGAATAACATCTCCTTTCCTGATGGCTCAAAGAAGAGGGAAGGAGGATCAAATTCAGAAGATAGAGAGAGAGTACACTCCTTGGTTGCTAGCACATCAAGCTCACCTAGCTTCATCATAGACTCTGAAGCTTCTAGACATATGGTTTCTACAAAAGAGAAATTATCCTCTCTTGACATGTCAAAAGGACCACCAATAGTTTTGGGGTATGACTCTCTCACTGACAATTTGGGGAAGGATAGGATTTATCTTGACCATGGTAATTTCAATAATGTGTGGTATGTTCCAGGTCTTTCCTCTAATCTCTTGTCAGTGTATCAGATTACTCATACTGGGTCTCCAAGGAAGGTCATATTCTTCCCTGATGATGTTGAAATATCCTATATTTCGAATGGTAAATTCATAGAAAAAGGTGTTGTTGATCCCACTTCGAAGGTATATAAGTTTTCCCATTTTGTACCCTACTCAAACCCCTCTGCTCTCTGATTCATGCTAATGAAGCAATCAAGTTTTGGCATGAAAGATTTGGGAATCTCAACTACAAGTATATTTCTGAGTTGAGTGAAAAATATATGGTCATAGGGTTACCAAAGACCAAGTTTTCTAAGGGAGTTTGTTAAGTTTGTATCCTAGGAAAACACCCAGAGCACAAGTATGAGAGGGCTAGTCATGAGAGAACCTCTGGACCTCTTGAGTTGATCGATAGTGATGTTTTTGGTACATTTCCTCATATGTCCATGAGTGAAGACAAATATGAACTCACCTTCATAGATGAATTTTCCACGTATTTTTGGGTTCACTTCCTAAAGCATAAGTCTAAAGTTTTTGACCTCTTCAAAGCCTTTAGAGCCTTGGTTGAAAACCAGTATGGGAGGAAACTCAAGATCCTCATGTCAAAAAATGGTGGTGAGTATGTCAAGTCTGAGTTCATTCAGTATTTCAAAGATTCAGGTATTTAGATGCAACATTCGATCCCTTACATACCACAGCAAAATGGTGTTGCTAATAGAAAGAACAGGTCACTGAAGGAGATGGCAACCTGCATGATGGAGGCTAAGAATTTTCCACCAAAGTTTTGGGCTGAGGCTATATATTGTGAATCCTACATCTAGAATAGGGTACCTCATAAGAAACTTTATGGTATGACTCCTTTCGAATATTGGAGTGGGTAAAAGCCATATGTGACCCATTTCAAGATTTTTGGCTCAAAGGCTTGGGCTAGAATTCCAACTAAAAAGAGAAAGGATTTGCGACCCCAAAGCCAAGAGTGCCTATTTGTTGGATATTCTAAAGATTCAAAAGGGTACAAGCTGATCAAATTGAGCACTAACAAATCTTTCATTGAAATATGTGTTCAATTCGAATAATATCCTTTAGCAGCAGTTGAAGTTGGAGAGTCCTCTTCACAACCAGAACCATTGATTCTAAGTGAAGAGACTAATGAGTTTGCTGATTCTGATATGTTTGAAAATGATGATTTTATTGTAGATCCTAACATTCCTACAATACTAAAATGGGTATAAAATACCATTCATGAAGCTGGGGAACGAGTTGGAAATCCTAATGACAGTAGGATGGCTAGATCTCAATTTGAGAGTACCCTTTGTGTGAAAGATCCTCTATTTGCTGAGGAGTTCTATCTGATGGTTGAATTGGATCCATAGACATATGAATATGCAGCACATCATCCAATATGGAAAACATCCATTAAATAAGAATTCAGATCACTCCAGAAGAACAACACTTGTGAACTGGTTGATCTTCCCCAAGGAGGAAGCTAGTTCAATGTAAGTGGGTTTTCAAGACTGAGTTTGCTGGTCATGGTTCACCTTTGAAATATAAGGAAATATTGGTAGCCAATGGATACTCACAATTACATGGTATTGACTACAATGAAACCTTTGCACCAGTGGCAAAGATGGACTCCATAAGGCTATCTCTAGCCATTGCAGCTTCGAAGTAGTGGGAAGTACATCACATTGATGTGAAGTGTGCTTTCCTAAATGGAGATGTCATTGAGGATATTTACATGCAGAATCTTTAAGGTTTTTTTTCTAATCCATATTTAGTGTATAGGTTAAATAAATCATTGTATGGGCTCAAGCAAGCCCCAGGGATTGGTATGCCAAGATTGATGGATTTCTGCTGTCAGTGAGTTTTGTTCAATGCATGTATGATCCTAATGTAGATTTGAAGATGATTCATGGTTCTTTTATGATTATTGTTTTGTATGTGGATGACCTATTGATTACAGGAAGTTCAAAGAAAGAGATTGCCTCCTTGAAGGATGCAATGAACCGTGCATTTTCTATGACAGATTTGGGATTGTTGAGCCAATTCTTAGGTCTGAAAATTGCTCAATACCAGCATGGAATCAAAGTACATCAGTCCAAGTATGCTTTATATTTTATCAAGAATCTCAACATGAAATATTTCAAGCCAAGCAATACTCCCTTCCTTTCAGGAGTTAAGCTTGAAGAAGCAGGTTCTTCTCCTATGGTAAATAATACATTGTATAGGAAGTTGATTGGGTGTTTTCTTTATCTTACACACACTCAACTAGATTTATCTTATGCAATTAGTGTGGGTTAGAGATACATGGATCAGCCTCATGATATCCACTAGAGGGTAGCCAAAAGGATCCAAAACTTTGTTCAAGGAACAAGAACTCATGGGATATTCTACAAAGCAAAATTTTATCTTGATTTGATTGGGTTTACTGACAGTGATTGGGCAAGTGACAACACAGATCGAAAGTATACATCAGGATATGTGTTCATGCTTGCATAAGGGCCAATCATTTGGTCAAGCAAGAAGCAGAGTGCCATAGCACTCACATCTACAGAAGCAGAGTATAGAGGAGTTGTAAATGCAGTAACTCAATGTTTATGGTTGCAGGGGATACGTGGAGAATGTGGATTTGAATTATAGTTTTCAACTATTATCTACTCTGATAACCATAGAACCATTTGAATATGAAATGATCCAGTTTATAGATAGAGAACCAAGCACATTGAGATCCATATGCACTACATCAAATAGCTTGTGCATGATGGTACCATTGTTCTGCTCTTCTGTGCATCTTCAGAACAAGTAGCAGACATATTCACCAAAGTTTCTTGTGAGAAGACCTTCATAAATATCAAGTCACTACTGGGGATTGCTGATCATGTTGTGAAGCATGATTGATGACAATATTTCCAAGTTTAGTTTTCATGTCCATTTTTAAGGGAGGATTTTTCCCACTGGGTTTTTGCCTGTTTCCTTAGTTGTATGGACAAGGAATATGTAAAGGGTGACAGCCTTGTTGCTAGGCCCTATAGTTTTTTGATATTTACTCATAAATCTAGGCTTAAGGGGGGGTTTTAGAATAATCAACCCATAGTTACCTACATTAGACATTAATTTAATCATTTTTGTCTTATTACCTAGTTTTCTAGATTCCATTCTATGCTAGTTTCCTTCTACATGTCCTAGAGGTTGACACATGCTAAAAATGAGTCATGGAACACTTGGGAAACATCCTGGAAACCCATTTCAGCATGTATGCTTTATTCCATATTCTCCAAAGTACATATCTTCTTTTTCTGAAAAGATGCCTTGTTTTATCGTTGATTTAAGGCAAAAGGAAAAGATAGACTAGCTGTAACTTCCTTGTTTTTTTCCCACATCATCCTCCCTCCTTTTCTCCAATTAAAATATGAGTTTTCTTTCCATCCCTCTTTAGCTTTCCCACTTGACTTAGAAAATTCGTGAGAATCTACCTAGATTTGGAAACTGCTTTATGCACATATGGGGGATTTGACTAGTTTTGGTAAGCCTACTTTTTGACTATTTCGAATGGCATCCTTATGCATTAAAAAATATCATGTAATTATATATTACAGCAGCCTATTACTTCACAAGGATTTCTATTTTACACTTATTCAATACAAATTAGTTTTAGGCTCCAGTTTTAATCTCCTTTGGTGTTAATTTTGCATGTTTGATTAGCAATTTTGTGAGTGTAATTGTTCTATCTCTTGGGTTCAATTTCCACAAGATGTTTTTCAATGGAAAGTACCTTTAGGAATGTTTAGTCCTACGTCTTGGACAAAAAATGATCATTGCTGCTTGTTCTTCATCCTACCTTTTCTTGGCTTGTAAAACATCCAATTGGGAACCCATTGCTCCTAAGATATCCGTCTTGAAATTATCCAATAGGTTTCCTAAATCTACCCTTGTAACTGCACCTAAACTAGGAATGTTTCATCTTACATTTCTATTATAAGGCTCTTGAAAGTTTTTCCCAAATTCCCCCCTACTTCTAGAATAATTTTTACACATCTCACTGATTTGTGCAAATTTTTTATGATAAACATCACTGTCTTCCATGAGATTTATGATTTCTATCAAGTCCTTGGAGATCCCTTTAAGGAAAACTTTGGTGTACCTACTGCATCTTCTTAGAGGTCTCTATATTTTGATTTATGTAATGTATAAATGAACCTTTTGAGATAACCCGCTAGGCTTTTGTATTCAAGCTATTGTATCTTAAATATATCATGTCGAAAGTCCTTAGGTTTGCAATACTCTTGATATTTTTGCAAAAATGAGGTTTTCATATCATCCCAAGTCTTGATAGTGTATTCTCCTAATCCAATGAACCATCTCAAGGTAGAATCTTTTAGTGTAGTGGGAAATAGTTTTAGTTTGTGAGCATCTTGTAGATAATTATAGCTCCTACAAAGGATATTGAACTCGAAAAAAAATGTGTCCGAGTACTCATTACTTTTTTCTTAGAAAGTAGGTAAGGAGGAAGGAGGGATGTTTTTCATAGTTATATCATGTACGATGTCTAGAATGGGAAACCCAAAGGTAACCTCAGTTTGATTTTCCCCTTCTCCTTCATCTTTTCTAGCTTCATCATGATCTTCTTTCCGTCCCTATCTCTATATATAGGTTGGGTTTCTAACTTAAATATACCTTTGAGGCTCCTTTTGAGGTGATAATGGGGCTTCCCAATGCTCTTTTTTGGGAAAGATCTTCCTCTGATCAACCGTGTTTTTATTGAACCCTAAAGGGAGAGTAGGTTCTACTGTGGTTGTTTCAATTTGTGAGATAATTATATCTACATTGTTTCCAAAGAGAGATTTCACTTGGGAAGGATCAACAAAGTCAACAAAATTCATATTTCCTACTAGTGAAAAAGTGGTGTTATTTGGATTGAAAACTAGTGGAGGGTTAGAGGTTCCTAACGGCTGATATTCTTGAACTTCCTCAGGGATGGGGTCCTTAAGACCTCCTGCCAAGGTTCCTTATCCTTCTATGGCTTCCCCGGTAAGATCTCTTAAGAGAGTCTCCTCAGGTTTCTCAGTAGAACTACCTCCGACATGTGTCTTTTGATACCTTTTTGGTGAGTTAGTAGTTAGGGAATTACATCTCCAATGAAAGTTCATAGGGATTTCAATATGTTTTCCTATATTAACAAATCTATCTTGAGGATCTCTAAGTCTGCTCATGAAAAACTCAAACAAAAGAAACTACGCTACTACTAATATTGGATTTGGGGGCGCCTATTATAAAAAATGCATAGGTTCTTACCTCTCATCTTACTGCTCCCTCACCACTGGAATATTACTAAACTTCGTAAAGAATTATATTCGACATTACAAAACAACTCCCCCTCAATGACGCCAAAATTGTTGGGTGTTATATCATACTAATTAATTCACCTAATAATTAATTATCGACCGGGGTTGGTAGGCTTAGAGTTGACACAAAATATATGTGGAGGTAGAGGAGTTCCTATGGTGTCATGGAAATATTCTAACAAACAAAAGATTGAAAGATATTTCAAAATAAAAAACTGAGTCAAACTCCTAAGAATTCAACTATTAAGGTAATTGAACCGGAATAGAATATTATATTTAAGTATAAAAAATACGCCATTCTACTTTATAAACAATTACTAAAGAACTACCCTTTCTAGTAGAGTTTATTGAATAATTTCAAAAACTAATTATACAAAGAAGATGCATATTGGAAACATAATTCAACAACTAGATTGATAATTTATTTTATCAATAAATAACTTAAGACTGAAAAAGGATATTATCAACAACTAACTTTTCATGTGAGAAACTAGGATGCAAGGAAGACCTAACTTAAAGATGAGTAGAAAACGTAATAAAGAAGCAAGTAGAAAACTTAATAAAAATGCAAGTATAAAACTTAATATAGAAGCAAGTAGAAAACTTAATAAAAATAACTTTAAGTTCTATTCTACAAGGTACCAGTATACTTTTTAAAAATTTTTACACCTAATACTAATTTTTACATGCAAATCAATAAATCAATCCAAAGGCATGATTACAAAATAGTACAACAATATTAGTCAAAGAAACTAGAAACAAACAAAAGAAACAAAGCATAACATAACTCAAAACATGTTCAAGGTGAAAGGATAAAGATTTAATAAACAATTTAAAACAACCTAACTTTTAAGTAAATCTATCATCTAACTATTACAATCAAAGCATAATTTAAAACCTAAAGAAACATAGCTTTAAACAGGTTCAAAACACATAAAAACACTAAAAAATGAAATGACAGACTGACCTGCAGGTCTGAAAGGGTTGTCCGAATGACAGTTTACACATGTTGTCCGAATGATAGTCTACATAGCTAAAATAACAGAAAGTAACCTAAATGATCTAATCTTCAGCTGGATTTGTGCACATGTAAATACAATGCAGAGAGGCAGTAAATAAACCTACTTATAAATTTGACAACAAAATAATCTTAAACTAGTTCATAAAAGGAAATCATTGCATATTATACTAAGAAACAAACTAGAATTTAAATAAAATTATGATAGAAAGGAAATGAACAACAATCTATTTTGTATACTTGTAAATAAAACAGTAAAGATGGAAATGAAATGACTGAAAACAAATTGAAAACAAACTATAAAAATTTGAAAGCAAACTATGCGCATAACTAGCTTTTTGATTTTGGAAATAAAACTAAACTAATTCACATAGCATTACATGAAGTAAATGAAATAAATGTTTACAATAATTTAAATGAAAACAAACTATAAATCAAAATAACTACAAAATAAAGGGTAACGAAACTACACAAGAAAAGAAACCGTTGGTTGATGAGGGGCCCTCTTAGCAATCAGGGGTGACGCCTATCTAACGCTTACTCGAACGCAATCATGAACAACTGAACATACAACTTATATTAAAAATATGGAACATAATTACAACGTGCTTAATAATGATGAATCACATGCATAAAATGGTTAAACTGCTAGCTAACTGAGCTCTCACGTAGAGGCTGATATATATATTGTTTGCAAGAGATGAGCAAGTCGACCCTTTAGTGGTCGACTGCTCTCTAAATTTTACTCAACCATTATGACCATTAACTGATAAAATGCCAATGCACAACATTCTCCCTCTCCTTCGTGCATCGTCTCTCTTCATCATGTGATGTGACATACAAGCTCCTGCTTTAGCGTGGCTGGTGGAGTGGTATCAGGAAAAGAAGAGCACGATGGCGAGTCTTCTAGAATGATAATCGTGCTATCATCCAAACGTGTGGAATGGTGGTGTGGTGTCGAGAAAAGGCAACGTGATGTCAATTCTTCTAGAACAAGAGCTTATCCATCACCCAGACTCACGAACAACAAGTAGTTTGCAGACCGTTCCAATGTTTTAATGCCTGGAATCTGTTATCAACAACGCGTAGTCTGGTTAGTGATCTAGATGGTAAGATGGACAGTAAGCTGGATATGCTCTATGCTTATCTAGCTAAATGCGTGTCTGTTTATTAACTTGTCCAAAACTATATAACCTGCAAAGAAATATACACATAAACGAATATATCAAACGCACTTCAAACAATGTCAATTTTAATAAATAAAATTGTAAAATGATAGTAATAAACATATTTTACATAAATCTTAATTTCATTCATAGCTGGGGTTGAATAATGAGATGCAAGATAGAAAATATGCAAAAAGATGATAAAACATATGTTAAAACACACAATTTAACTGCCAAAACTGATGACAAAGCTAGGATCAACAAGGTTCTCGCTCTGTCGATGCCCAATTAACGTGATTTCCCTGAGAACCGACCCAGGCAGAAACCCTGCCTGGCAACACTCATAGAGCAGATGAAGTCTCGCCAGAGATGTTCAAGGGAGAGTTGTCGAAACCAAGTTTCCAGCAGTGAGGAGGAGGATCAGGGCATCAACAATTTATGAGCATAATTATCATATCTAACAGATCCATTCATCAGGTATTGCAACATTAATCACGGATCTATTAGTATAACCAAATATCTAAACAGATCACATCATTAACTTATTCATCGTAGCAGTTTCATATTATTCATTCATAAAGTAGATCCATAAAACATCCATCATTGATATCGCAACACATAAGGACATGAAAGAGATATGAAAAACAATAGCAATTCAGAGCAACATCCATCGTGTCATATTACTTATGAGTAATAGATCCAAAACATACAGTACTTCTCCGCAGCAAGAGATAGATCAACCCACAAGATAACACAAGATTCAATCGCAAAATCATGGATTCACTGATCAAAGATATATCTCATATTTTCAATTCTAACTCTATATATAGGCTTGCGCCTTTACATTTAAGGTCTACTTCTAACTAACTCCTTAGTGATTTAACTGTTAATGACCTATATCCACAAAATGTGGTCAACCGATACAAAAAGATGCATAAACTATTCAAAAATGGTTTGTTTTTTTCCCATCGTGCTGTCTTTTCTTTGCACGGTTTTGTGTGAGCTTGCGCATCCTCTGCGGTGTTGCGCAACTCACTTACCCCAAAACCCCTGCCAACACGGACCATTATCTCACTAGCAACTAATATGGGTTGGCATGTCCATCAGATGGGTGTCAATAATTTCTTCCTTAATGAAGTGATCGAGGAGGAGGTGTATATTGAGTAGTCAAAGGGGTTTGATGTGGAGAACAGGGAGACACATGTATGAAGACTGTATTGACCTCTTTATGGGCTCAAGTAGTAACCTCGAGCATGGTACTTGAGGGTTGACATCTATCTATGAGAGATGGGATTTCAGTGGACTGAGGTTGACCAAAACTTGTACTTCTTTATAGGTGAGGTTCCTCTCATACTAGTCTTATATGTAAATGATCTCTTTTTGAAAGGAGATCAAAGGCTATTTGGAGACTGTAATTCCAACCTTGCAGTAGAGTTTGAGATGAAACACCTTGGGCTAATGCATTACTTTTTGGGCTTGGAGCTTTTCCAAAGAGATGGATGCTTCTTAATTGGATAAGGGAAGTATGCGGTAGAAATCCTAAAGAGATTTAGGATGGAGGACTGCAAGCCTATGGCCATACCTCTAGTTTCCAACTGGAGGAATATTGATGCATCAGGGTAGATAGATTTGATCCAACCTTGTATCGTCAGCTTATTGGATCACTTATGTATCTTGTCAACACTCGACCAGACATCATCTTTGCAGTAAACGCTTTGAGTCGATTCATGGTGGACCCTTGGAGAGTGCATTTGATAGCTGCAAAGCACATTCTTCACTACATCGAGGTAAACTGGAGTTTAGATTCATTTATGAGCACAGGGGGAGTGTATAGTTAGCAGGTTTCACATATCCTAACTTGGCAGGATGTGTAGAGGACCGAAAGAGAACTTTAGGTTGCTATTTCAGCATTGGATTAGGGGTTGTCTCTTGGTTCAACGAGAATCAAAATTTAGTTGCATTGAGCTCGACAGAGGCTGAGTACATGGCAGAAAGCATGGATGCTTGTGAGGGTATGTGCCAGAGGAAGTTACTTGCAAGGTTTTTTGAATGTGAGATATAGGCTACAGTAGTTCATTGTGACAATCAGAGTGGCATCAGGCTATCTGAGAATCCAGTGTTCCATGACCATAGCAAACACATAGACATCAGATACCACTTCTTGAGATATTGTGTTCAAATGGGAACCATTCGGTTAGAGTACATAAAGACAGATGAGTAGTTGGGGGAAATTTCAGCAAGGCACTTGGCAGACAGAGTTTGTGAAATTCGGGGATAAGTTGGGGTTGCTAGTGAATCCCTTCCTCGTTGAGAGGGAGTGTTAAAATAATAGCAACAAGGAAGGTCTTCCTGCATGCATAAGACTTAAATTGGGAAACTAGTTGTATTTAATTTACTTTTCCTAATTTTACTTTGGAAAATAAATTAAAGTGATCTAAATTAACTTTAGTGAACCACTAGTTAAAGTGAAAGTGAAATTAGGGTTTTCTCTTTACCTAAAGTTATAAAAGAGAGATCAATTGGTGGAGATAACACACTCACTTGTATTTTGACATAGACATGATACAGATAAGGAGATAAATTTAGACAGAGGATTTAGTGGAGAAGACGGAGGAGCGAGTAACAGGATCAACGAGCTTCATACAGCTGGGCCATACACTCACACATGAGGGTGATGAGGTTTAGCTAGTATTTTCCCAATCATTTTGTTGGGTGCTACATTTGCTAGGTTTGGGTGAATTTGTAGTCATTGTAAAAGTTCCATATTTTCTCATAATAAAATCTATATCTTTTTGCTGCAATGGTTTTTTCATCTTGGTTTTTTTTGGAGGTTTCCATACCCAAAATAATAGTGTCATTATTGTGATGTGATGATGTGATTTATTTCTCAGTTTTATATTCCATTGCATAATGTAAAAGATATTCATTTGTGGTTATCAGTTGATATTTTGCATGCACTGTTTAGCCGTAGTTTAATATTAAAGGAAAATTTACATCGTGGACCTATTAGAAGGGGTAAAAGCACCGACCTAAATTATTGTCAAAGAAAAGAGGGATCAGTGATCCTTGCTCCACTGCAGAGAACACTGTTGGCGCTTTGTCAAAATTGGAGAAAAGCACCGCCCTTCCAAAAGATGGAAAAAGCTAACCAAGATATCTCAAGTCTAGATTTCTGAAAGGAAAACAAGTTATGGTGGAATTTCCAGGTGCAACAGTCTGCAAAAACAAAGAGATAAGGAAAACCTCATGGGAAAAAAACCTTCCCTCAAAACATGGACATGAACAAAATTTCGTGAACACTTGTATTCAACCTATCTTCACCATGTGATCATCTATCCCAAACGGTGATTTGATATGGATAAATCTCTTCTCATAGAATTCCTTAGTGAAGATGTCTACAACTTTCTTAGATGACGCGCAATAGTGAAGAGTAATGATCTAATCATACACAAGTCCTCTGATGCAGTGCATATGGATATCCATATGTTTAGTTCACTGGATATAAATAGGGTTCATTGAGATTCAAATGACACTCTGGTTGTAAAAAAAATATCACCGTAGAAGTTCCAGACTCAATCCCAAACTCTCCAAGTATTCCTTGTAACCATAAACATTTAGTAGCTGCATTCCCAACTCCTATGTATTATTCCTCTGTAGAACAAGTGCAATGACACTTTGATTTTTACTTGACCAACAAATTGGTCAATCTACAAGCATAAACACATATCCAAAAGTTAATTTTCCATCAGTTCTATCACCAACCCAATCAGAGTCAGTAAAACCAACTAAATATAGATCAGATTTTGCAACATAGTGAATCCCACGTGTCTTGGTTCCTTACACAAAGTGAAAGATTATATTTTCTTCCCTCCAATGGATCTCATGTGGCTGCTCCATATGTCTATATGCCACACTCTCTACATGAGAAATATTAGGTCGACTATGAGTAAGATAGAGAAGAAAACAAACTGGCTTCTTGTATAGAGTGTTGTTCACCAAGGGAGTTGAATATGCTTCTTCAATCTCAACTCCTAAGGGGAAGACAATCTTGCTTGGATTGCAATATTTCATGTTGAACTTATTTAGCAGGTTTAAATAATATTTGGACTGATTACATAGGTTGATTGGGAAATCTCAAGGCCCAACAATTGGCTCAACAATCCCAAATCATTCATGGAGAAAGATTGGCTCAAGGAAGCCTTCAATGAGGCAATTTATTTCATGGAACTTCATGTCATCCAAAGGTCATCCACATACAAGTCAATAATTATGATTGAACCCTGAACTAGCTTCAAATATAAATTTGGATCAGACTTGCATCTACTTAAGTTTTGAGATAGAAAAATCCATCTATCTTGGCATACCAAGTTCCCAGCTTGTACTATCAGTGCATGTGAACTATGGCATAGAAGACTTTCTAATGTGGACTAAAAAGCATTACCAATTGTGAGAAAGGTAGTAACAGGTCTACTAGAAATCCAGATCAATAATGAAGGGGTATGCAAAGGATGTTCTCAAGGGAAAACAACAAGAATCCATTTCCAAGAAGTAATAGTAAAGAAAAAGGGATCCTAGAGATTGTCCACTCAGATGTGTGCAGGCCAATTTAAACTACTTCCTTAAGTGGGTATGTCTATTATGTCTCTTTTAGTTATGACTACTCACGTAATACTTGGATATATTTCTTGAAAAGGAAAGATAAAGTATTTGAAAAGTTCAAAGATTTCAAATCTCTTGTGGAGAATCTCTCTGAAAAGAATATTAAGATATTAAGATCAGATAACATAGGATAATTCACTTCAAATGAATTCAAGGAATTATGCAAATAAGTCAGGATTAAGAGGTATCTTACTACACCCTATAATCCTCAACAAAATGGAGTATTAGAAAGGAAGAACAAGTCTATCATGGAAGCAGTCAAAGCCATCATTCATGATCAAGATATATCCATGTATTTATGGGATGAAGCAGTAAAGACCATAGTCTATGATCATAAAAAATTATCCCACAGTGCGCTTAAAAGAAAAACTCTAGAAGAAATTTTTACTGGTGAGATACTGGAATTTAGTCACCTGAAGATATTTGGTTGTCATGCTTACCTACATGTTCACAAAGAGAAAATATCAAAGTTGGACCCTTAGGAAAGAAGGGAATGTTTGTTGGATGTAGTGATCAGTCGAAAGCATATGGAATCTATATTCCAGGTTCTCATAAAATTGAGGTAAGCACAGATGTCACATTTGCTGAATATGCAGCTTTCAACAAATATCAGAAGACCCATGTGGATGAAGAAGAACAAGAAACTCCCATATTCGTAGAGATCTGTAAACCACCGGCTAGAGATGAAGAAGTTCCTTTACCATAATATTATGACCTGGAATAACCTCAAGAACCTATAGAGACACCTCTCGAAAAAATATCAACAAGGAAAAGACCAGTTGGGGCTCATGATATAATTCAAGAAGCAGAAATATACGGTGCACTAGAAGGAAGCAAGATACTAAGACTCCACCCCAACTATGTAGCATTAATGTGTAAACTTGTTGACGAAGAACATACATGTTTTGTAGAAGCCTCAAAGAAGAAGGGATTTATGGATGCCATGATGGAAGAATATCAGTCTATTTTAAAGAATGATGTTTTGGAAGTGGTTCCAAGACAAAAGGATAAATCAATGGTCTCTTCCAAATGGTTTTTAAGACAAAGAATTCAGTTGATGGTAGCATTGAAAAGTTCAAAGCAAGATTTGTCACACAAGGGATTCTCCCAGAAAGAAGGGATTGATTATGAAGAAACTTTTGCACCAGTAGCTAGATATACCTCAATAAATAAAAAATTCTTGCTTTAGCTTCCAAGATGAGATGGAATTTACATCAAATGGATGTAAATACAACCTTTCTAAATGGTGTCATAGAAGAGGAAGTGTATGTTGAAAAAATTCCAGGTTTTGATACATGTGACAAGAAAACACATGTGTGCGGACTAAAGAAATCATTTTATGGATTAAAGAAAGCACCTAGAGCATGGTACAGAATAATTGATGACTTCCTGATGAGCCTAGGCTTTACAAAAAGTAAAGCATATTCCAAACATTACCATAAGTTTGAAGGCGACATGATCATGATATTACTATTTTATATAGATGATTTATTTTTTACAGAAAAGGAGAAGATCATCAGTAGATGTAAGAAGAATATTGTGATAGAATTTGAAATAAAATATCTTGGCATGATGCATTACTTCCTAGGTCTTGAAGTATGGAAGTTCCCAAATGAAATTTTCCTAAGCCATGGAAAATATGCAGGTGGGATCCTAAAGAGATCTGGGATGTTGGATTGTAAGGTAATGAACACTCCAATAGTGACAAACATGAAGCTCCTAAATGATGTCTCTTCAGAAATGATAGATGTCACACGATATAGACAGATTATCAATTTAGTGATGTACTTGAAATATACAAGACCATATATATGTTTTGTCATGACCACATTAAGTCAGTATATGGTGGAACCTAGACATGTTCACCTAGTTGAAACAAAACATGTGATGGGGTACCTAAAGGGTACATTGGATTATTTCCTCACATATGTATCTGATCATGATTTTAGATTAGGTGGTTACATTGATTTAGATTGGGAAATAAGGGCTAAAGACAAAAAGAGCACTTCAGGATGTTTCAATTTTGGATCAGGTGTGATCTCATGGCACTGTAGAAAGTAGACCAGTGTTGCACTTAGTACAAAATAGAATGAATACATTGCAGCATGTTCATCCTGTAGTGAAGCAATATGGATTCACAAATGGTTAACATGATTTTTTAATATTGAAATTGATGCAACTGATATTTATCGTGACAATCAAAGTTGTATCAAGTAAACAAAGAACCCATTGTTCCATGATAAGTCAAAGAGCATAGATATAAAGTATCATTACATATTGGATATGGTGTAGAAAAGATCCATAAAGCTCCAGTATGTTCCTATAGAAGAACAAGTTGCAGATTTGTTAACTAGGCCTTTGTCTCGTGTGAAGTTTGAATATTTTAGAGATAAGCTTGGTGCAGTTTGAAAGGACCACCCTGGAAAGAGGGAGTGATGATAATATTGTTATTGATGATGAGATTGCAATTGAATACATATTTGATCAAGTTCCTATAGATGACTTTGTGGTACTGCATTAATTTGTAGATGTTTTGGTTCTCCATTCATTTGCGAACGTTGTGGTCTTGCGTTCATTTATGGACGTTGTGGTCCTACATTCATTTGCAGACATTGTGGTACTGCATTCATTTGCAGACATTGTGGTCCTGCATTCATTTACAGAAATTGTGGTCCTGCATTCAGTTATGGATGTTGTGGTCCTGTATTCATTTGTGGATGTTGTGGTCCTGCATTCATTTGTGGACATCATGGTACTGCATTCATTTGCGGAATTTTTGGTCCTACATTAATTTGTAGACATTGTGTTCTTACATTCATTTGTAGACAATCCAACATATTTTGATTTTGTGGGTGATTTCACATTAAGTTGCGATGTTGTGTTTGTGTAACATTGCATGTGATGTTCATGATAAGGATACCTGCAATGAGATGTGATGCTCATGATGATGTGGTGATATGTGATGCTCGTGATGATGCGATGAGATGTGATGCTCATGATTATGCAATGAGATGTGATGCTCATGATGATGCGACAATATATGATACTCATGATGATGCGATGAGATGTGATGCTTATGATGATGCGATAAGATGTGATACCCGTGATGATGCGATGAGATGTGATGATCATGACAATGAGGTGAGATGTGATGAGATGTGATGTTGGTTATGATGTGTGAAGATACTATGCTTGTACGAATGTGTTCATGTCGTGATGATTATTGGAGACATTTACCACCATACACACTCATTTTAGTCAATTTGGCCTAGTTAAACAACTATCCTAAGTTTTAAGACTTAATTGACATTAGAGGAGCATTGTATCACATCAGCATGAGCACACCCATGCCTACCTTCAGTCAAGGAGGCCAACTAAGCCTTCTCCTTCATTTAGGGAGGCTAACTGGAGCACTCCGGGGGTGATTTTAGTGTCATAAATGCACTTAATTGATAATTGATGTTTATAATCAGTTAAACAGAGCAGTGAAGGAACCTCCTTTCATTATATTGATTATTTAATTAATATTTAATGAACTAGAGTCAACAGGGGCACCTCCAACCACTTTTGATTGTCAGTTAGACTTCAATTAACCTCATCGAGGTTCATTTGAGTTATTGATGCACTACCACTTATTGGTTGGATTGCAGTGACATGTGTCTGAGATACTTTTAGTTAGACTCAATCATTTATTGCACTCCGACTTTAGTTAGGACTCAGTTGAGTAAATTAGGGTTTTCATCAGTGGTTAACTTGAGTGTTCACTGTGGCTTACATTCAGTTAATCTAGACTCACTTATTCAATTTGGATGACCTCCTTAGGAATTTGAATTGTATTGGAATTCATGCATCTGGCATGATCATTGTATTGTATCATCATTCTTTCATTTGATTATATAGAGTTGCTACTTCCATTGTAGCACCATTTTTCCAATTTTATGCATATTTGTCTGAATTCTTTGTGAGACTATGTTTTCAGTGTGGAAATTCAACCCAAGTGATATAACAATTGCACTCACAAAATTGCTCATCAAACATGCAAATTTACACACAAAGGAGAATGAAACTGGAGCATAACACTAACCTGTATTAAATAAGTGTACAATAGCCAACCTTATGAAGTCATAGGCTGTTGTAATATATAATTCAATGAGGGATTTGAATGTATAAGGATGCCATTCGAAATAGTCAAAATGTAGGCTTACTAAATCTAGTCAAATCCCCGATAGGTGCATAAATCAGTTTCCAAATCTACCTAGAGGGTCATGAATTGGAAAAGGTAAGTAGGAGAAAAGAATAGAGGATGATGAGGGCAAAAAACAAGTCAACTACGCCTAGTCTTACTTTCCCTTTTGCCATAAATCTCAATAAAGGAGGCAACTTAGCATAAAAAGTAGATATGCGCTAGGGAGGATCTGGAATAAAGAAGATATGCTAAATATGGATTCCAGGTGGTTTCTCAATTACTCCATGACTCAATTTTAGCAAGTTTTAGTTCTATGGCATGTGGAAGACAACTTGCATAGAGTGAAATATTGGAAACTAGGAAAATAAGACAAAAATGGATTAATTAATGTCTAAGGTAGGTAACTATGGGTTGATTATTCTAACACCCCCCCTTAATCCTGAATTTATGAGTAAATATCAGAAAAATATAGGGTCGAGCAACAAGTCTTAGTCACCCTTTAGATACTGCATGTCCATTTAACCAAGGAAAGAGGCAAAAACCCAGTGGGAAAATCCTCGCTTAAACATGGATAGTAAAACAAAATTTGAAAATATTGCCATCAATCATGCTTCACAGCATGATCAGTGATCCCCGGTAGTGATTTGAGATTTATGAATGTCTTCTCACAAAAAAATTTGGTGAAGATGTCTGCTACTTGTTCTGAATATGCATAGAAGAGTAGGTGAATGGTGCCATCATGCACAAGCTGTCTGATGTAGTGCATATGGATCTCAATGTGTTTGGTTCTTTGTCTCTAAACAGGATCATTGCAGATTCAAATGGTACTCTGATTGTCACAATAGATAATAGTTTAAAAATTTAATTCGAATCCAAATGCACCAAGTATCCCCTGCAACCATAAACATTGAGTTGTTGCATTTACAACTCCTCTGTACTCTGCTTCTGTAGATGAGAGTGCTATGGCACTTTGTTTCTTGCTTGACCAGCTGATTGGTCCTTTAGTAAGCATGAACACATATCCTGATGTTGAATTTTGATTTGTGTTTTCACCTTCCCAATCACTGTCAATAAATCCAATCAAATCAAGATCAGATTTATCTTTGTAGAAGATCCCATGAGTTCTTATTCCCTGAACAAAGTTAAGGATCCTTCTGGCTGCTCTCCAATGGATCTCATGAGCCTGATTCATGTATCTTGAAGCCACACTTACTGCATAAGAAATATCAGTTCGAGTGTGTGTAATATAAAGGGAACACCCAATCAACTGCCTATACAGTGTATTATTTACCATAGGAGAAGAACCTGCTTCTTCAAGCTTAACTCCTGAAAGGAAGGGAGTCTTGCTTGGCTTGCAATATTTCATGTTGAACTTGTTCAGAAAATCTAAAGCATACTTGGACTGATGTAATTTTATTCCATGTCGGGATTGAGCAATTTCGAGACCCAGGAATTGGCTCAACAACCCAAAATCAATCATATAAAATGCATGGTTCATTGCATCCTTCAAGGAGGAAATTTCTTTCTTTGAACTTCTTGTAATCAGAAGGTCATCCACATACAAGACAATAATCATCAAAGAACCATGAATCAGCTTCAAATAAACATTAGGATCAGACTTGCATCGAACAAAAATCAATGACAACAAAAATCCATCAATCTTGGCATACCAAGCCCTGGGGGCTTACTTGAGTCCATACAATGATTTCTTTAACCTGCACACTAAAGATGGATTAGGAAAAAACCTTTGAGTCTACTGCATGTAAATATCTTCATTAATATCTCCATTCAGGAAAGCACACTTCACATCCATGGGATGTACCTCCTACTGTTTCGAAGCTGCAATGGCTAAGGCTAGCCTTATGGGGTCCATATTTGCCACTGGTGCAAAGGTTTTATTGTAGTCAATACCATGTACTTGTGAGTAGCCCTTGGATACCAATATTTACTTATATTTCAAAGGTTAACCATCTGCAGAAAACTTAGTTTTGAAAACCCACTTACATTGAACTAGCTTCCTCCCTGGGGGAAGATCATCCAGTTCCCAAGTGTTGTTCTTCTGCAGTGAGCTGAATTATTCTTTCATGGTTGTTTTCCATCTTGGATCATGTTCTACATATTCATATGTCTATTTATTTGATTCAACCATCAGATAGCACTTCTCTGTAAACAAAGTGTCTTTCATACACAGGGCACTCTCAAATTGAGATCTAGTCCTCCTAAGATCACTAGGATTTCCAGCTAGTTCCCTAGCTGCATGAATGGTATTTTCTGCCCATTTTGGTGTTGTAGGATTGTCAGGATCTACAATTAAATCATCATTATTAGCCATACCAAAATCAGCATACTCATTTGTCTCTTCACTTACATTCAATGGTTCTGGTGGTGAAGAAGACTCTCCAACTTCAAAAGCTGCTAAAGGCTCTTCTTGGAACTGAACACTCCTTTCAATGAAGGCTTTGTTTGTGCTCAAATTGATCAGCTTGTACCCTTTTGAATCTTTAGAGTACCCAACAAATAGACACTCTTGGCTTTGGGGCTGCAAAGCCTTTCTCTTTTCAGTTGGAATTCTATCCCAAGCCTTTGAGCCAAAAATCCTGAAATGGGTCACATCTGGCTTGTGCCCACTCCAAGCCAGGGATGATTTTAAGGAACCACACTTATTTAAAAGTGTATAAATGTTGGAGAATATTACCAATTATTAAAAGGCCAACTATAAAATGATTGGTGATATTTTTCAAAAAATATTTTGATTTCCAAGGATTTTATAATGTTTGTATAATAATTTGGCGATTTTTAGGGTGAAAAATGTCTACCCCATCAAAATTGGGTGAAACAGGGCTTCAAAAAATGCAAAATGGTGAATCTTTTTTGGGAGACAAACATGGAAAAATAGCCCATTGGGCTAAAATTCGCCCCTAAAATTATCCTTGCTCCAAGCTTCAAAAGGAGTCATACCATCAAGCTGTTTATGAGGCACCCTATTTTGGATATAGGATGAACAGTTTATAGCCTATGCACAAAACGTTTGTGGCAAATTATTAGCCTCCATCATATAGGTTGCCATCTCCTTCAGTGATCTGTTCTTTCTCTCAGGAACACCATTTTGCTGTGGTGTGTAAGGGATTGAATGCTGCATCTGAATACCTGCATCTTCACAATATCGAATGAAATCATACTTGAAATACTCACCACCATTGTTATATCTGAGGATCTTGAGTCTCCTCCCAGATTGGTTTTCAACCAAATCCTTAAAGACTTTGAAGAGGCCAAAAACTTCAGACTTATGCTTCAGGAAGTAAACCCAACAATACCTGGAAAATTCATCTATGAAGGTCATTGCATATTTGGCTTGACTCATTGACATATGAGGAAATGGACTAGAAACATCACTGCAGACCAACTGAAGAGGTGTAGAGGTTCTCTCATGACTAGCTCTCTCAAATTTATGCTCTGGGTGTTTTCCTAGGATACAACCTTGATAGACTCCCTTGGAAAACTTAATCTTTGGGAAACCTATGACCATTTATTTTTCACTTAGATTAGAAAGATACTTATAGTTAAGATGGCTAAATATTTCATGCCAAATCTTGCTTTCCTCATTAGCATGAATCAGAAGAGCAGAGGGGCTTGAGTAGGGTAGAAAATGTGAAAACATGTATACCTTGGAAGTGTGATCTAAAACTCCTTTTGCAATGACTTTACCATTCGAGATCTCTATGATATCAACATCATCAAGGGATAATATGACCTTCTTTGGAGACCCTATGTGGGTCATCTGATACACTGACAATAGGTTAGAGGCAAGACCTAGAACATACAATACATTACTGAACTTACCATGGTCAAGATCAATCCTTCCTTTCCCAAAATTGTCAGTGATAGAGTCATCTCCTAGCACTATCGGTGGAACTTTCAACATGTCAAGAGAGGAGAATGACTCCTTGGTCGAAACCATATGTCTTGAAGCTCTAGAGTCTATGATGAAGCTAGGTGAGCTTGATGTGCCAACAACCAAAGCATGTACTCTCTCTCTGTCCTTTGAATTTGATCCTCCTTCCCTCTTCTTTGAGTAATCAGGAAGGGAGATGTTATTCTTCTCCAGGAGTTGGGTCAACATGTCAATTTGATTCTTCATGTAGGAGCTTTCAGGATGATAGCCCTTACTGCAGTATGCGCACTTGCTCATTTCTCCTTTGTTCTTCTTCTTTTGGGAGTTCTTCTTGGAGCCTTAGGGCTCCTCATGAGACTTGTTCTTGTCTCTCTTTTGCTCAGGTGGATTCTTAGCTTTCTTCTTACCTTTTGAATCCACCCTCGAATCTCCAGCAATCAAAGCTTGGTCTTTGGAAGGTTTGATGGTGCCGATCATCACCAGTTTGTCTTGTTCTTGTGTGAGGGATTCCATGAACTCTACAAGCTTAGGCATATTCCTGGCTTGAGCTATCAACTTGGTGGAATTGAAGGTCAAAACAAACATTGAATAGTCAGGTCCAATCTTTGAGAGTATGGCGAAAACTAGTTTCTCCTCCTTCTTTTCAATTCCACACTATTTTAGCTACAAAACAAGGACTTTAAACTTGGAAAAGTAGAGTTGCAGGGATTCGAAACTGCTGGCACTCAAAGAGATCAATTCATTCTCGATTTGATGTCCTCTCATCTCATCTATCTTACCATAAATATCTACAAGTTTCTTCCATACTTCATTAGGTGATGTCAATCAATCAATATGGAAGAGGAGGTCTCTGGATATGCTCAGACACAGAAGACCATAGGCCTCATCCCTCCTGTTTTTCCATTTAATTTTCTGTGCAGTTGGATTAGGATCTGCCTTAGTTTCCATAGTAACCCTGTAGATACCTTTCTCTCTCAACAGTATCTCCATCTCTTCTTTCCATTCAAAGAAATTAAATGGAGTAAATATGATCTTCTGAGATTGATCCATAGCTCACAATTGTGTCCTTCAACCAGCAGAATGTGCTCCCATTCAAGATGTTGAACCTACAATAGAAATATAGAAGGATAGAAATTGATCTACAAAGGCTCTGATACCATGTGGAAATTGAACCCAAGTGATAGAACAATTGCACTCACAAAATTGCTATTCAAACATGCAAATTTACACATAAAGGAGACTGAAATTGGAGCATAACACTAATCTGTATTGAATAAGTGTACAATATCCAACCTTATGAAGTCATAGGCTGCTGCAATATCTAATTACATGAGATATTTGAATGCATAAGGATGCCATTCGAAATAGTCAAAAAGTAGGCTTACTAAATCTAGTCAAATCCCCCATAGGTGCATAAAGCAGTTTCCACATCTACCTAGAGGCTCATGAATTGGAAAATTCAAGTAGGAAAGCTAATAAGTGATGGAAAGAAAACTCATACATTCTTTTATTAGGAGAAAATAAGGGAGGATGATGAGGGCAAAAAACATGTCAACTACACCTAGTCTTACTTTCCCTTTTGCCATAAATCTCAATAAAGCAGGCAACTTAGCAGAAAAAGTAGATATGTGCTAGGGAGAGTATGGACTAAAGAAGATATGCTAAATATGGATTCCAAGACGTTTCCCAAGTGCTCCATGACTAATTTTTAGCAAGTTTTACTTCAATGGCATGTGGAAGACAACTTGCATAGAGTGGAATATTGGAAACTAGGAAAATAAGACAAAAATGGATTAATTAATGTCTAAGGTAGGTAACTATGGGTTGATTATTCTAACATTAAGTTCCTAGACCACAGTGACAAATTAATATGGTATCGGAGCTCATGGTGGGATGAAGCTCAGATCTATCAAAAACAAGGTTTTTGACAGATCTTGCATGAAAAATTGAGCAAAGCTCAAAAATTCCAGCACTGTAGCAGAATCCAAGGCTTACCATTTAACACCCCAAGTAAGGAAATTGTTGGTCAATATTGCTTGATCAACTATGCTGGGTGTGATGAAAGCCTAAAATGTGCAGGTTGTTCGACCGTACGATGCCCCTTTTGTTGTGATTTGTATGTTTTTAACAGGTGAAAGCATTCGCTCCAGCAGTTTCAGATGGCTTCTTCCATAGAACTCTTGACTCCGTTCAATTTCCACTCATGGAAAGGAGACATGGAGATCCAGCTACATGCTAGAGGACTATGGATCAATAAAAACTTGGAAGCTGCTAACTGGTATAGAAGATATTAACCATGACAAACTTTATTTTTTCTCCTCTGAATGTGAAAAAGGTGATAGTAGGTCAAAAATATCAAAAGTACATAAAGAATGAGAAGACTATCATCTTTGAATTTTCCTAGCTTCCTTCAAAATATGTTATGGATCAGAAATACCTAGATGCAAAGGTGAAGTAGGTTTTCTCTTGGTTCCAATCCTCCTGGTGGCCAATGTGGACACTGCTTGGTGAAAAAGTTGTCTAAAAGATTTGCTGATTTTTCTCACCTTTCAAAATTAGTTGAATGATGAAAACCCAAGGAAGAGGTACCTTCAGTTTCGCCCCTGACAAAGGTGCCAAAGATGTTTGTGGTATAAATTGTTCCTAAACTACCACAAGAACAAGCTAACACAATTTAAAAAAGAAAACAAGATGAAATTGGTTTTTAATGATTTTAGTTTAAATCTTTATCAACAAGGAGGTAAAACATAAACAAGCTAACATGTAACTAAATCATCAACAAGTTTAATAAACTAGGGATCAAACACATCTGAATAAACCATAAACATTATAGATGAAATACTCATTCCACCCACAAGATACAAGTATTTGCATGAATAAAACCTTTAAACAAGAAATTAAGTTGTATGTTGAGTAACTACTAGATCAGAAATGAAACCAACATAACAGGTAAATAGGATTATCAGTTTGTATATAATCAATAACAGTCATCAACTTACATAAGAGTTATTAGTCTTAGCTTGAGATACCATAGCTTAAAAGGCTCTACTTGAGTCAAAATTTGAACCTTCCTCCTAATGCATTTCCTACTTTTATCCCCTTTTTCATAAAAAAAACGGTTACATAACTGACTAAACTAACTTTCTAGGTCAGGATTCGAATTAGTGACAAAAAATATTTGTCTTTTCAAAAATAAACTATTAACTATTTCAAAAACAAACTACTTGACCCCTGTCACTAGTAATATTCAAATATTCTTGGATGCCTCAACCAACAATACAATCCCTTCTCAGGCATAAGAATTCCTTTTACTTCTCTGTTGCTTTGCTTTCAAATCTTCAATCTTCTTTGATGATCTCTCATTCTGCTGGGTCAAATTTTGAATTTTCTAGTTTAATTCCTCAAACTGGCTTTGAGTCTGTCTCTTTCTCTTTAAAGCTTCCTTTTAAACAATAATTAATTCCTGGTAGTGTGTGTTGATGTCATTTAGATCCTCCCTTAGTCTCCTATTAGTCATGACCAATCTGTTATTGGTTTCAGTAAGAAAATCCATTTGATATTTATATTGCTTCACATTTTTTTGAAGGTTTTCAGTGTCTGAATCTATGCACATTCCTTCCTATAATGTAGAATTTTTATCTGACAACCACGGGATATTCATTTTCCTAAAAATTAGGTCATCATATTCCTCATTTTTTATTGCTTCTTCTTCAGCAGGAACTTCTGGAGTCCTAACTCTTTAAGTGCTGAAATCTATTAACTGCTCTGCAATCTTATCTCTTCCTGTAAATGACTCCAAAATCACTGAATGGTCCTTCTAAATATGAACTTGCTGAGAACTAAGGGTTTCTTCTTCTTCCATGTCTTCTTGAGATGAAGAATATTCTATCACAGTGATTTTATCCTTCATTAATCTAGGGTTTAAAATATTTTTCATGTTAAGTCTCATTTTTTTTTGCTCTTGTTTTTGGTCGCCATGTCGCTTTTGTTTCTCCTAACATTACAAATGATTTTCCCTGAAACTTTACATCTAAGAATTGTACACCACCAACTTTCAATTATGTTACAACAGACTTTCCCTTAAACTTTTCATTTGAAATTTGCAGATTATCAGCCTTCAGTTTAACTGGAACATGAACCTCTATTATGTTTTCTTATACACCTGTGAAGCTTTGATTTCATTCTAATGAACTCCTCCCATCTTCCTGATCTGTAACAGCTCTCTGGTCCTCTTCTGAATTCTCTGAAATCTGCTCTTCATTAGCATGAAACACTTCTCTTATCTCTTCACATACATGCTCTTCGAATTTTGGATTTGAACATTCTTCCTGAACACTATCTTTTACCAACTCATCGGTTATTTCTCTGTTTAACCTTTTTACAAGGATATACTGCTTGTTCATTTTCCTCTTTTTAGGTTGGTCTTATTGCTCACTATGGATACCTGACCAAAACAAAAAATGATCCCAAGTTCATCTCTTTTTCTGAAGGACTGTGCAAACAATCAACTTTATCACTCCATGATGAAAAATAGATCGATAAGTATGATTCCTATGCCCTTTTATCCTACTTGACATCTTTTGCAAGCTCTCCAAGAAGAAAAAAAAGTAAATTCATCCTATGTTGTTGATTCAAATGTTGCAAGAATCTGACGTGATATTTAAAATCCATCTCAAATCTTCCCTCACATGTGATGTATCTTTGTAAAATTCTAATGGCCTCTCTCCACAAAGGTTTTAACTTATCTAATTGTACACACTTCCCCCAATCTAGGGTTTTGACTTCAGGAAATAGAAAATCTTTTGGATTTAAAGTGAAGGGTATTTTCTTAAACTAGAGTTCTCGATCACCTACTATGCTTGTGGCTTCTATTATTAACTCTCTTGTCTGTTCAAATTTAAGGATGTCAAACGAAACTGTATCCTTATAAAAACCCTGAGAAAACCAATATGAGACTTATGGGTTATAGCCATTGATTCTATGAAAGAAATCAAAAAACTAACAAAAAGCCTGTATTGAAGTTTACACATAATGGACAAGCACTGCTAGAAAACACACATTAACCAGCACTGAAATTGTTAATTATGAAGCTAAACAAACTCACAGTAAAGCCAAGACAGACCAAAAGTAGGGTAAAGAGTCATATATCCATAGTTTCATCAGCAAATACATAAGAGAGTTACAACACTTATCTTTGAATAAGCTTAACAGTATAGTAGCTAACAGGCCTCCTGATGCTCCAGAAAAATTAGAACCTTTCCCATGTCTTTCCTACCTCTCTAAATAGTTACAAAGAAGTAGTTCCATCTCCCCTTCATTAGGTCGAAATTGAAACTACCCAGCAGTTACATTAACTAACTAACTCAACTAATTTACTAAAAATAGCAAATCGGATTCCTGGCAAATATGGCGAATTTCTGGAACATAGGTGTCAAAGAAGCTTCCATATCTCTCAATTGGTGACACCTGTGTAAAATCTGAGAGAGGTTTTTGTAAATGGGTCCGTGATGGACAAAAACCGCTCTTGGTTTTTCAAAATTCATCTCCAATTGATCAGAATCGGCCCCGCAAAATGAACACTAAAACAGGAAAATATTGAAATTTTAAACTCCCTGAAAAATAGGCTGCAAAGATTTAATTGAATCTTTCAAAAATTAATATATGTTGCAAACCTGAGAGAGGTTTTTTTATATGGGTATCTTAGTAACAAAAACGTCTTTTTGTTTTCAAAAATTCTTCTCCCTTAGCTCATGGTCAGCATTTTACTTCAATGACTCAAAACAGGAAAAATAGAGCATAATTCTGTTTCTCTTCTTTGTCTGAGTTAAATGGCTGGCCTGTTGTAGTAGTTTGTTCATCATGTTTGAAACCTTCCTGAAAAGTTCCATGGATTTGTCATATTCTTTCATGAAGAACTAAACAGCAGCTTTCCTCGAATAGCCTTTTGTAAATGATGGATCCAACTCAATACACTTATTCATGTCCATAAGACCACCTTGAAATTTTCTTAATTACATATATCTACTAATGCCGACTGGGTACAAACCTTGAATGTTTTTCTTCTTGAGAAATCCCTCAAAATCCCCTGGTGTTTTTGGCATGAAGCTTTCTAAATGAACTTCCGATTTGTTGTACAAATCAAATAATACAGGCTCCCCCTTCAGTCTCTTTACATCTTCCAAAACAGCACCAAGAACTTCTACTCCATGACCAGTTTCTAATAAGCTTCCTGGCTCTGTACCTCCATCCTTGATTGCCCTCGCTATATCTTGAATAAGGATTACTCCTTCAACAACCAACTTCGCAAGAATTCTGCCAAGGACTCAGGAGCCTTAGGTGCATAACACTGTTATCCTCCAATAAAGACAGTACAGACTCCAACCCTTTGAGAAGTTGTTCCTTATTTAGAAAGAAAGGCTCAGTCATGCATAAATATGTAAGTAGATTCTCCAGAAGATCAACTTCAACATCTTTCCTGTCAAAAGAATATGTTAAACAAAGCGAGACCATAGTTGGATGGAACAATGGTGCTTTAAGGTCATCTACACAAAAAGCTGCCTCCTTCTTGTCTCTCACATTGTAAAATTCCTTAATTGCCATTTCAGCCTTTTTCTTAAGTTGAACCTTGCTGAGTTGTGAACTTGGCATTCCTTGAGAAGAATGTTCTTGAAGTTGAAATTCATCATTTGCAGTCTTCCCACTTTTATCACCTGATGAATATAAACTCTTAAATTCTCTTCTGTCATTATCAAAAACATTTCTTTCCTGGACACCTGATTTTGCAAATAAAGGCTTTTCTGCACCATAAGTCTTTGTCAAAAGATCATCTCTCATACCAAGTTGCATCCTGTCAGAATTTCAACCTAAAATCAGGTCCACACTTGTTCGTCTATTAGACACAGCCGATAATGGTGGAACATCTGCTAGGGCACTCCTACCATATGGCAGTGGCTGACCCCTGCTTGCTATTCTTTTGCCAAGACCTCCCACAATGTGCATCCAGCTGGCAAAGGACCATTTCTCAACCAGCCATAACCTTTTCATTGCTTTTCCTATTGCATAGAGATCACTTGCATGTTGCAATTTGTTCCCATATTTTATTCGAGAAGAGTCTTCACCTTCTAGACTAGGTTTATGATGTGGACAATTTACTTTAATATCACATATGTGACTGGAAGATGCACCTTGGTTATTTTCAACCCTAGCAGCAGCCAACTGCGCCAAGCTTTGTGTTTTCCTTTTCAAGAATAGATAATACTTGTCTAATGTTACCTTCAGCAACTTGGCATGCTCTCAAGAGTTCACACTGATCTCTGTCTGGAAAAATTTCTAACATTGCTCGAAATGAGATTTCAATTAACCCTTCCTTCTCCCCACTGTAATCTCCACTTGATGCACCAGAGGAGCCATCCTTGTAATGAATTTTAGAGGTTGCAGCCAAATCAAGTAATCTGTTTAAGTTTCTGCTTCTTCCCATTAATGATTTTGGAAGTATAGCCAGAATTCATGCCTTTGTGACCGTAAATGACCTTTTTCCTGGGGAGCTCTCTCAGAACTAAATTTTCATTTCCAACAATGGTTCCACACATACTAGTAGTAGTAGTGCTGCTTTCCAACATCATGAGGACTTCAGCAGTTTTGTTGGCATCACAATTCGCCCTGGAATAAGCAAATGCAATTTCCTCCAAGGGCATCGACGGAAAAACATCAAGCAAGCATTTGAGGGTTTGCGTTTCTTCATCCACTTCAGAGGTAGCAATAACAACATCGGTTGGATTTTTCACATTACCATTCTTCAGTTGTAACTTGGTAGCCATTGTCACCTGATATACAAAGTTCTTCGAATAAAACCTTCTCAAAGCAGTTAGACCAAGGAGTTGCAATGTGGGTCTTTGACTACTAAAAACCGACTCCTCAACAATTACCAATATGTGTGGTTTTCTGCAAAACAAGAAGGAATCGGGCACCTTCTTCGTTCAAGCCCCTGCGTTTGTATTGATTTTTAATCAGAGAAATCCTTCGGAAAGTGAGTTATCTCAGCTTTCACCAATGACGGATTGAAGTCTCCGAGACCAGATTAGCATTGGAGTCGACTTCCAAACAGAGACTCTGCTACCACAAATTGATGTTTTTTGAGTGCCAAATATCTGGCAACGAATGTGGAGTTGGGCACATCAAACGATTGTTTAATTGCCCTCGGTATTCTCTCTATAATGATGATCAAAGTGTCCAATCTCTCTGTGTTTACACAGGCCTGAACATAGTCATTGAACACATGTTGACAGCATATAACCAGATTTCAATCTTTAGTTTAAATATTTCAGTGCTGGGTCGATTTGATCCACAAGGAATAGTAGGCCAATGACGAGGTCACACGATTCCTCATCTGGTGAAACCTCCTGTCCTGACTGTATCATCCGATCAATTAACTTGATGGCTGCATCGCTTTCTTGTGCCTGATACATTGCCTTCCTATAAAAATGCAAGTGGAACGAGAAATTTGACAGTTTAAACCGAGATTTGATGATTTGTCCAACTAATTCCACGTTTTTAGCAATCATGAACCCGTTTTGGCTGCGTGACTGAGATCGGCTGAAATGCGTGTCTAAACTGCAGTCACACGTGTTAAAATACCTTGCAAAAGACAATCAATCACTTCCAGATGATACCCATGATAAAAAACTGCAAAAATATTTGAAAAACAGAGAGGCGCGATTTTCTTGTAGCGCTTCCTTTATTAACTTTTCCACCAGCGTTACAAGAATATTTCCTGAGCCAATTTCTCGCACTTTTACAGCTTTTTTCTAAACTGTCGGAGGTTTAGAGCATTATTAGGCTTAAAGAACAAGTTTACTTAATCTCTAAGCATGTTATTGATTCAACCTTTGAACATAAACCTTCTTTACCCCTTTTTAAAATCTAAAAAGACCATTAAAAAGTCAAATAAAACCTAAACAAATTGTGTTAAAAAACTATTCAAAACTAATCAATCACCAATAAAATATCCAAGGAGACCAAAACTGAAAAGTAAACTAAACATTTAACTGAGGGTGATTGGAAAACAAACCAAAATTGAAGAAAACAAACCAAAAATGGAGGGAAATTTACTGACTTAACACTTTCCATGATTTGTTTACCTGGTCATACACATGTTGTGATGATGAACTGAACTCTTGAAAATGAGCTATTATGTCTTCAAAGGTGTCCAAAGGATTTCAATACTTTACGCTGCAACAACCACCATTTCTAATCACTTCCTTAAATAATTTTACCAATTTAAAACCTGACAAGTATGACCACAATTCCCCCAAGAATCCTTTGAGCTTCTCATACACCTATCATAATCATTATTGGGTCTTGACTATGTGCCATCATAAGTGTCCAAAAACTTCCACCAATTTCGATTTAAAACATTCAGGATTCTCCTCAATAGTCTTTTCCTCCTCTCATACACTTGTCATAATGATCACTGGGCTCTAAACACGTATCATTATGTCCTCACAGGTGTTAAACGACTCCTACTATTTTTGGTTACAAAGCATCAACATTATTCGCCATAATTTCATAGGTCCGAGATTCTTGTAGCGCCTTTGTTCATTGACTTCCAACCCTACGCTACAGGAATCCCTCTTTTGCATATTTTTAACCAAGGCTTAAAAATTAAGGTTAGTCATAAAGCTAAAACTTGAAATAAACTTTATTATAAGTTTTTAAGACCTTAAAGATATATATATATTAACTAATAAGCGCAAAGAAAAATATTAAAACTAATAAAATGAAATAACCAAATCATTAAAAGCATTAACTCTAAAAGCATTAACTCAAACAAAAAGTACTAATTACAAGACCAACTTAAAATGTGAAGTAAATCAATGTTTGAAAAATAAGACAAATAAACTAAGAACAACATCTAGTTATAACAGGGTCGATAGTGCCTATTATTGGAAGTAACTAAATGTACTAAAATATAAAGACAACCTATTGACTATTAATTGAGATTCAGTCGATGGTTGGATCAAGAATTTTAAAAGCAGAAAAGATTATAAAAACAACAACCCAAGTTGTGTGTAGGTTGATCAGTCGAAGGTAAGAAGATGATTGATCCAGGCAATGTGCAGATCAACTATTCATAGAGAGAGAAAGATACCAAAACCAGAGAGCATGAGACGAGAGAAGAATGTATGCATTGTAAAGAAGATATAAAGAAGAATCTACAAGCTGAGTGCATAGAGCAAAGGTTCCAAACCAATTCTCATGCTAGATGAAGATAACCGTTGTGGTTTTTCCCATATGATTTTCCACGTTATGTCTTGTCTTTGTGTTCTTTAATTTTTATGTTGTGTTGAATGCATATTTAATGTAAATGAGATTATATGTATGTGTCACACAAAGTTACTAGTGAATGAACTCATATATGTGTTGCACCTATAATAAATTTCACATGTGTTAATGATTTATGTTATATATTGTTATATATGTCAACGGGATGGTAGAAGTTTAAATTGAAAGAATGCATGAGAAAAAAAGTATAAATCCTGGTTTCAGTCGAGTTCTTTGATAGTATTATAAGAGTAAAATCCCTGACATAACTGTAGAAACCTGGTTTTGGTAGTCGCCATAAGATATCTCAGGTGAGGTTTCATCTGTGTTGCGGGTGTTGCCGGTAGAGTCCTTCTCTGTTGGGTCAATATATTGGTTCTTGTTGAAAACTAAGGGTATGAACTTGAGTCTAGCGAAAGTAATGGAACAAATGGTTCCTTTGTTGGGTCCATGAATCATTCCGATAGGCTATGTTTTGGTACTTGGTGAAGTTGAAAAATTCAACACTGGGTTGATTGTAATGCACTATAATTTGCACAGGAGGAAAGCGAAGGATCATGAATGAGTCTGGATGAATGGTCAGAGCGATACCTTTACATAGAAATTCATGAAATTTTATTTAGCGAATTTCCCATCATATTGGATGAGTGGTTATTGAAGTTAGAATCCTAGAAGAAAAATTTCCAAGGAGAAGAACTGACAAATTGGAGTCCCGAGCTAATCCAACAAATTAAAATGGTGAGAAATCCTATATATAGGGTTGTTGATTTCTATATCGATAGTATCTAAGCTAGATATATCACATAATTTGCAGTAGACATGATAAATTCATATAGTCAAACAAAAAGATAATTTTTCCAAGGACCGCGAGGAGATACCTGAAATATTTGAAATTGTGGATTAAGTTGCTATGTCTGAAAAGGGAATACTGAGAATGGAACCCGACGAGTAAAAATTTGTGCACAGAGACCTGGGATATGTCACAATAAGTATTGCGAAAAGAATGGATGGGGATAAAAGGATATGTTTTCTGCTAATAGCGAGATTGAGATAGAAGGTGGATACCTAAGGAGTGGAAAATATTTTGGTTGGTAAAGAGGAGAAAAACTTCGACAAGAAGAGGAAGTTGGAGTGCGATCGGAGGAGAAGAATATGAATTGGCATCACACCTTGATGACCTATCTTTCAAGGAAGAAGAGGAGTGCTGGAATTTATCCCTGCGACCTAGGTTCAATCCCTAGTTTTCCATTACAAAGCCCAAGATATCATCCTGACAGAGTAGGGATCAGTCGACAACAACTGCGATGCAGATGCAATATCACCCAAGATACCTCCTAATGGGTAACTTCTAGAACCATGATTCTGCAGTTGTGTGGGGATTTTGTCTTCTTCGGAACCTTTCTATTGTGCTCGACCAAATCCATAGTTTATGCTATATATTCCTAGTGCTTGCGTTCAAGATATGAATCTATTTATCTGTTGACAAAGATAATAACAAATAATATAATTCCTTAGTAGCTATTTCAACCAACAACTATGTGATAGACAAATATAAAAACCCATTCATAAGTAACTACACATACATTCATTCACAACATAGATTCATTCGACATAAGTACATCCATAAAATATACACATAGAATACATTTAATGTGGAAACCCATCCAAGAAAAATTACAAAGGCCCTCTTCATATGGCATGAGAAATATATGGCACCTTTCATCTGTGCAGTCAACTTCCAGACTTCGTTCTAGATATTCTTCTACACTCTATACCAACTTCTCTTTCCTATCATACTCTCTGGTCTCAGATCTATGAATTTTTCCTCCCCTTCACTCTATGGTCGATCTGCACACATCCTTGATCGAATCACTCTTCTCTACAACTCTATGACTCTTTAACTCTTTGTCTCTACATACAGACACATACCATTTAGGAACTAAAAAATCAACCCCCTGATGACAAAGTAACCTGCATATAGCTTTGGTTTTTATTTTTATATACTCTTACATGTCATAATCAACCAACTTCATTTGAGGTGATAATGGGGTGTCCCAACGTTCTTTTTTAGGAGAGATCTTCCTATGATCAACCATGTTTTTATTGAACCCTAGAGGGAGAGTAGGTTCTACCATGGTTGTTTCAATCTGTGAGATAACTGTATCTACGTGGTTTCCAAATAGAGATTTTACCTGGGAAGGATTAATAGAGTCAATGAAATTCAGATCTCCTGCTAGTGAAAAAGTGGCATTATTTGGATTCAAAACTAGTGGAGCATTAGAGGTTCCTAACGGCTGATCTTCTTGAACTGCCTCAAGGATGGGGTCCTTAGGACCTCCTTCCAAGGTTCCTTATCCTTCTATGGGTTCCTCGGTAATATCTCCTAAGAGAGTATCCTCAGGTTTCTGGGTAGAACTACCTCCGAGATGTGTCTTTCGATACCTTTCTGGTGAGTTAGTAGTTTGGGAATTACATCCCCAATGAAAGTTAGTATAGATTTCAATAAGTTTTCCTGTCTTAACAAATCTGCCCTGAGGATCTCTAAGTCTGCTCATGAAAAAATTAAACTAAAGAAACTATGCTACTACTAATGATTGGGGCACTTGTTATAACAGATGCACAGGTTCTTACCTCTCGTCTTACCCCTCCCCCGCCACCGACCTATTACTAAACTTCATAAAGAATTCTATTCGACCTTATAAAACAACTCCCCTGAAACGACACCAAAATTATTGGGTGTTATATCATACTGATTAATTCACCTAATAATTAATTATCGACTGGGGTTGGTAGGCTTAGTGTTGACACAAAATATATGCAGAGGTAGAGGAGTTCCTATGGAGTTGTGGAAATATTTTAACAAACAAAAGATTGAAAGATCTTTCAAAATAAAAAACTGAGTCAAACTCCTAAGAATTCAACTATTAAGGTAATTGAACCGGAATAGAATATTAGATTAAAGTATAAAAAATACACCATTCTACTTTATAAACAATTACTAAAGAACTACCCTTTCTAGTAGAGTTTATTGAATAATTTCAAAAACTAATTATACAAAGAAGATGTATATTGGAAACATAATTCAACAAATAGATTGATATTTTATTTTATAAACAAATAACTTTAGACTGAAAAAGGTTATTATCAACAACTAACTTTTCAAGTGAGAAACTATGATGCAAGGAAGACCTAACTTAAAAATGAGTAGAAAATGTAATAAAGAAGCAAGTAGAAAACTTAATAAAAATGTAAGAAGAAAACTTAATAAAGAAGGAAGTAGAAAAATTAATAAAAATAACGTTAAGTTCTTCTCTACAAGGTGTTATCCAACTTTTTGTACCATAAGTTGGGTTACCTGAGGAGCCGTCAGTTGACAGACTTGTTCAAAGTCTAATTCCAGTGTATCGGTTGATCCGTCTGCTTGTCTAGCCAATATTGGCTAGTAACTTTTTTATTTGAATAATTTTGAGCATGGCCCCGCGGGGTTTGTTATAAAATGTGCTAGTAGAATATTTTTGAGTGGTTCGGTCTCCTAAGACATAGAATTGCAAACAGGGTATTCCAGGGAGTTTTTTGCCCCTGACAATTATGCTTTGCCTTCAGCAGAGTATAATTGACGAGGTTTTCTCCCGCTTCCTCCAAAGCTGGAATGCCCAATGTTGAATTCTGGGCCTTGGGGGGTTATTAGAGCCCAACTGAGTGTTATAAGCCTACTAGACATTATTTAGATAGATCATGGTCATGTACTAAGTCATCTGGACACATAAAAAAAATTTCAAAAAAATCCTTTTCGAACAGTGAAAAATTATTTTTTAACTTTTAATTACTTTTCCTAAGTTTTTTGGGTTAATTTTTCCATAAATTAAATGGAAAAAACCTGTTTGTGATCCGGACTCAAAATTCAGTGATTGAAGGCTCTAACCTTAAGCCAAAAATCATTCTTGGTTAGCCAGCCAGTCAGAACCAACTTTCAGATCAGCAATCGGACACATAATGCCTTTTTACTCAAAAAAATCAGTTTTGAGTAAAAAATGATTTTTAGTAAAAAAATGATTTTTATTAAAAAAAATGATTATTTTGGAGAAAACTAAAACTCTCCAAATTAATCCAAATTTAGTAAAGTAAAAGGCTAAATGACATCTCATGGAACACTTATGATGATTGGAGTTATCATAACTCAGCTTCAGTCATCATTAAGAGAGCAATTAATTTATTATCAGTTATGAGACATGTCATCTCTAGCTAAAGATGAGATGGAGAGCACTCATTGGTCCGATGATTTGATCGAGGTGAAGACTAAAGCTTGCACCATCAGTGGGCTTCCCAAACCTAACGAAGGTTCCAGCCAGACCTAAGGATGAGCTTACCTACATCACACATGTGGGCTCATCCTTGGCTTGTTTTCAGTGCACAGGTTTGGAGTGGGGGCGCCTTGCCTGGGTGGAGGCCTCCCCTCACTCCCGGTTCTCCAGTTTAGGTCTGGGCTCTTTGTTAGGTGGCTAAGCTAGTTAGGTTTGGTTTTTTGGTTTTAGGGTTTTAGCACTCTCTCATTTGTTAAATAGAGGCTCTTTCAGCTCTATTGAGAGGGAGATTTTTTGGTATGAACACTCTGCCAAAATTATTGTAATATTTGTTTAAAGATTGGAATAAAGTTGTGACTTTGGAGGTCTATGTATGAGCTATCGGAATTGTGGATTCACACCGTCTTTTGGTGATATCCCTCTTACCCTTCTCTTTTTCAATTATTAAATCATTATTCAATATATACTCTTGAAGGGCTAACAATCTAGTTTATGAGTATTTTGTTCGGATTTAATTTTGTTTTCAAGGGTTTTGCAGAGATCATCAAAGGTGAAGGACAAGCTTAAAGAGCAAGCTCTTCTTCATCAACCGGTGGTTATTTTCATCAAATTCCTTCGTTTTGTGGGTTCTCCTAAGTGCTTCTCAATCCAAGAAAGAAATACAATAGTCAGGGTTTCTCCTTCCTTCCATCAACAAAGATTAAACAATACACCTGGTTACTTTGATTGCTACAAGTGGATCTCTATTTTCAAGGTTTTATCTTAACTCTTTTCCACTTTTGTAGAAGTTATCAAGTCATTTAAATCTTTATTTTAAGCTTGTTTGGCTTCTACTAAGATAGATCTAGGCTTTCTAGCCTTAGATCTACTTTTTCAAAACTAGATCCATCTTTCTAAAAGTCCATTTTTAAAGATCTAGTTTCATTTACTTTTTAAATCCAGCCTTCTTTTTGCCTTGGAAACCGTGCACGAGTTTTCTCGAAAAATGTGCAAATTTTCCATTTTTTGGGCTTGCTGGTTTTCTGTATTTTTCATTAATTCTAAATTCTGGAAATTCATTAAAAAATCAGAAATTTTCCAAAAAAATTCAAAAATTTATTTATTTTTTAATTTTTTGACTTTTTCTCGAAAAGCGTGCCATTTCAAGCTCACTGTTTTTTGGGCTGATTTTTGAATTTTTTCCGTTAATTCTAAATTCTGGAAATTGATTAAAAAATCAGAAAATTTTCAAAATTTTTCAAATATTTTTTTTAATTTTTTGACTTTTTCTCGAAAAGCGTGCCATTTTGTACTTGCTGTTTTTTTTACTTATTTTCTGCAATTTTCTGCTATTTTCCAGGTTCTGGAAATTAGCCCAAAATGTTAAAAAATCTTTAATTTTAAATTCGTAAAAAATCCCAAGTCGTTTCGCCAAAAATCGTGCATTTTACATTAAAAACGGTGAGCTTGCCTGATCCTTTCCAAGTTTTGATTTTGGGTCTCATTCCATTGTTTTGATCTCCTGTTTCATCTCATAAGGCACTTGTCTTCTCATCCACTTAATTTTTTTGAATCATAGGTTAAATTTGATTTCCTAACACTCTCACTAGTCCTTGTTTAGAGCTCTTATCCACAGGTGAACCAAAAGCGAAACCAAACAAGAAAGAGCAAGCAGAGCTAGATCCAAAGACAAGGATCCAAAGCCAAAAAATAAGTCATTCTCTTTTGTACAAACTCATAAGAGTTTTTTCATTTTTACTTAAGTTACTTCCCAAAGTCCTGACAAGGATTAAGTTCCAAAGGCATTTGTAATTCATTAATAAAACAAGGCTAAGTGGGATAGGGCCTCCCATACTTGGTTTTTCTTCCCCATTTGGTGAAGAGTGTTTTTTGTTCTTAGCTTAGATTTATTTGGAGTACTTAGAGTAGTTTCATTTTTCTTGCAAAGTAGATACTGATTGTTAGATTAGCCCACTTTGTTTCATTAACTAGGTTGATTACTTCATCTTTTAATTTTTTGTATATTTCATAAGTAATTCAACTGTTTAAAGTAGAAATCTCTTGAATCTCACTTTGTAGATCAAGAGTGCTCTCTATCGGAGAGTCGTCTTTTTTTATTTTTTAATAAGTTAATCAATTAATCTTGAAAGTCTCTTGAACTTGCCGTAATCCAAGTCAAGAGCACTCTCTATCGGAGAGCATTCCCACTGCATATCCTTGCATCAAGCATATAGATTAGTTAAGTCTCTTGAACCACTGTCATAAGACGAGGTCAAGAGTGCTCTCTATCGGAGAGTTTTAATTAATTAACTTAATAAAATTCACAGCTCACATCCCTTTAATTAATTAACCGCTTTCCCTCTTTGCCAGAGTATGCTCTGACCGATCTTCGATCGGAATACCCAGAAACGACATTGTATCTCTAAACCCCACAAGAGGAACTTAACTAAAACTTTTTCCCACAACCAACGCATCGGCGTTGTTCGATAAATACTGAGGCATGTCGGAAAATTCCAAGTGTGGGCGCCGGGCTACCTAATCTGGGCACTGGTAGTTAAGTTATTGAACACTTACCTTTGACCCCAGACAGGTCCGTCATGTCTTCGAATGGAGCCACTGAAGGTTTACCGGTTAGGACATCCAGCCACCATAAGTGAAGATCACAAACAAAAAACTT
>LPNX010592376.1:51944-65071 GCA_001517045.1 Pseudotsuga menziesii | reverse complement strand
TACTAATTGTTAGATTAGCCCATTTTGTTTCATTAACTAGGTTGATTACTTCATCTTTTAATTTTTTGTATCTTTCATAAGTAATTCAACTGTTTAAAGGAGAAATCTCTTGAATCTCACTTTGTAGATCAATAGTGCTCTCTATCGGAGAGTCGTCTTTTCATTTTTTAATAAGTTAATCAATTAATCTTGAAAGTGTCTTGAACTTGCCGTAATCCAAGTCAAGAGCACTCTCTATCGGAGAGCATTCCCACTGCATATCCTTGCATCAAGCATATAGATTAGCTAAGTTTCTTGAACCGCTATCATAAGACGAGGTCAAGAGCACTCTCTGTCGGAGAGTTTTAATTAATTAACTTAATAAAATTTGCAACTCACATCCCTTTAATTAATTAACGGCCTTCCCTCTTTGTCGGAGTATGCTCTGACCGATCTTCGATCGGAATACCCAGAAATGGCATTGGATCTCTAAACCCCACAAGAGGAACTTAACTAAAACTTTTTCCCACAACCAACGCATCGACGTTGTTCGATAAATACCGAGGCATGTGGGCAAATTCCAAGTGTGGGCGTCGGGCTACCTAATCTGGGCACTGGTAGTTAAGTTATTGAACACTTACCTTTGACCCCAGACAGGTCCGTCATGTCTTCGAACGGAGCCACTGAAGGTATTACCGGTTAGGACATCCAGCCACCATAAGTGAAGATCACAAACAAAAAACTCTTAAAATATACCAAGAGCACTTGCAAAACCTAATACTCACTAGCTTAAATTCCTAGACTTTATTTCATGTGCTTATTTGACTCCATAAGGCACTGGCCCTTTGTTATATTTGCTTAATTTTCTATCTTGATCAACTGTTATGGTCCATTTCAATTGATTATATTTGAATGCTTAAGTTATAAGTCTGGAATCTTTGCTTATATGTGTGATCTCTTGTTAGCAACGTGGATTGCATTAATTAATCATCATCCCCTCTATATTAATCATTTTAAATCACAATAACTCCTAAACAACACCCATCCGCATCCAAAACATCCAAAAATACAATGTAGAGAGGCAGTAAATAAACCTACTTAATAATTAAATTTGACAACGAAACAATCTTAAACTAGTTTATAAAAATAAATCATTGCATATTAGACTAAGAAATAAAATGGAATTTAAATAAACTTATGACAGAGGGGTAATGAACAACACTCTATTTTGTATATTATAAATAAAATAGTAAAGCTGGAAATGAAATGACTGAAAACAAATTGAAAAAAAACTATAACAATTTGAAAGCAAACTATGCGCGTAACTAGCTATTTGATTTTGGAAATAAAACTAAACTAATTCACACATGATTACAATAAGTAAATGAAATAAATGTTTATAGTAATTTAAATGAAAAGAAACTATAAATAAAAATAACTACAAAAGAAAGGGTAATGAAACTACACAAGAAAAGAAACCACTAGTTTGATGAGGGGCCCTCTCGGAAATCAGAGGTGATGCTTGGCTAATGCTTACTCGAACGCAATCATGAACGGCTGAACATAAAACTTGTAGTAAAAATATGGAACAGAATTACAACATGCTTAAGAATGATGAATCACATGCATAAACTGGTTAAACTGCTAGATAACTGAGCTCTCATGTAGAGGCTGATATATATATTATTTACAAGAGATGAGAAAGTCGACCCTTTAGTGGTTGACTACTCTCTAAATTTTAGTCAACCATTATGACCATTAACTGATCAAACCCCAATGCATAGTGTTCTCCCTCTCCTACGCGCGTCGTCTCTCTTCATCACGTGATGTGCCATACAAGCTCATGCTTTAGCGTGTCTGGTGGAGTGGTATCAGGAAAAGGAGAGCACGCTGGCGATTCTTGTAGAATGATAACTGTGCTATCATCCAAATGCATGGAATGGTGGTGTGGTGTCAAGGAAAGGTCGCATGATGGAAAGTCTTATAGAACGAGAGCTTATCCATCACCCAGACTCATGGACAATAAGTAGTTTGCAGACCGTTCCAATGTTTTAATACTTGGAATCTGTTATCAACAGCGTGCAGTATAGTTAGCGATTTGGATGGTAAGCTGGATATGCTCTATGCATATCTAGCTAAACCCATGTCTGTTTATTAACTTGTCCAAAGACTATATAACCTGCAAACAAATATACACATAAATTAATATATCAAACGCACTTCAAACAATGTTAATTTTAAGCAATAAAATCGTAAAATAATAGTAATAAATAGATTTTACATAAATCTTAAATTCATTCATACATGGAGCTGAATAATGAGCTGCAAAACAGAAAATATGCAAAAAGATGATAAAACATATATTAAAACACGCAATTTGATTGCCAAAAATGATGACAAAGCTAGGATCAACAAGGTTCTCGCTCTGTCGATGCCCAACCAGTGCGATCTCCCTTAGCACCAACCCAGACAGGTTTTACCCTGCCCGGAAACACCCACAGAGTGGATGAAGTCTCACCGGAGATGTTCAAGGGAGAGTTGTCGAAACCAAGTTTCCGATAGTGAGGAGGAGGATCAGGGAATCAATGATTTATCAACATAATTATCATATCTAACATATCCATTCATCAGGTATTGTAGCATTCATCACAAATATATCAATATAACCACAGATCTAAACAGATCACATCATTAACGTATTCATCACAGCAGTATCATATTATTCATTCATAAAGTAGATCTATAAAACATCCATCATTAATATCGTGACACATAAGGATGCGAAAGAGATATTAAAAAAAATATCAATTCAGAGCAACATATGTCGTGTCATATTACTTATGTGCAATAGATCCAAAAAATACAGTACTTCTCCATAGCAAGAGATAGATTAACCCACAAGATAACACAAGATTCAATCATAATTTCATGGATTCACTGATCAAAGATATATCTCATATTTTCAATTCTAACTCCACTTCTAACTAACTCCTAAGTGATTTAACCGCTAATGACCTATATCCACAAAATGTGGTCAACTAATACAAAAAGATGCATAAATTATTCAAAAATGGTTTGTTTCCTGCCCATCATGTTGTCTTTTCCTTGAGCGGTGTCACGTGAGCTTGCGCAGCCTCTCCGGTGTTGTGCAAATCACTTTCCCCAAAACCCCTACGAACACGGACCATTATCTCACTAGCAGCTGAGATGGGTTGGCATGCTCATCAGATGGGCGCCAATAGTGCCTTCCTTAATGAAGTGATAGAGGAGGATGTGTATATTGAGAAGTCATAGGGGTTTGATGTGGAGAACGGGGAGACGCATGTATAAAGACTACATCAACCTCTTTATGGGATCAAGCAGGAACCTTGAGCATGGTACTCGAGGATTGATAGCTATCTACGAGAGATGGGATTTCAGTGGAGTGAGGCTGACCACAAACTGTACTTGTTTACAGGTGAGGTGCCTCTCATGCTGGTCTTATATGTGGACGATTTCTTTTTGATAGGATATCAGAGGCTAATTGGAGACTGTAATTCCAACCTTGCAGTAGAGTTAGAGATGAAACACCTTAGGTTTATGCATTACTTCTTAGGCTTGGAGGTTTGGTAGAGAGATGTATGCTTCTTCATTGGATAGGGGAAGTATGCAGTAGAGATCCTGAAGAGGTTCAGGATGGAGGACTACAAGCCTATGGCCATACCTCTAGTTTCCAATTGGAGGAATATTGTTGCATCAAGGTCAGACGGATTTGATCCAACCTTGTATTGTTATCTTATCAGATCACTTATGTATCTTGTCAACACTCGACCAGACATCATCTTTGTAGTCAACGCTTTGAGTCAGTTCATGGTGGACCCTCAGAGAGTGCATTGGATGGATGCGAAGCACATACTTCGCTACATCAGAAGTAAACTAGAGTATGGATTGGTTTATGAGCGTAGGGGGAGTGTACAGTTAGCAGGTTTCATAGATCCTGACTCGGAAGGATGTGTAAAGTACCCAAAGAGTACTTTAGGTTGTTATTTCAGCATTGGATTAGGGGTTGTCTCTTGGTTCAGAAAGAAGCAGAAGTCAGTTGCATTGAGCTCAACAGAGGCTAAGTACATGGTAGAAAGCATGGATGCTTGTGAGGGTATGTAGTAGAGGAATTTACTTACAGGGTTGTTTGAGTTTGAGATTGAGGCTACAGTAGTTCATTGTGACAATCAGAGTGGCATCAGGATATCTGATAATCAAGTGTTCCAGGACTGGAAAAAACACATAGACATCAGATATCACTTCTTGAGAGATTGTGTTCAGAGGGGAACCATTCGGTTGGAGTACATAAAGACAAATGAGTAGGTGGTGGAAATTTCACCAAGGCACTTTGCAAGCATAGTTTTTGAAGTTCCGGGATAAGTTGGGGTTGCTAGCGAATCCCTTCCTTGTTGAGAGGGAGTGTTAAACTAGTAGCAACAAGGAAGCTCTTCCTGCATGCATGTCTTCTTGCATGTAGAAGACTTAAATTAGGAAACTAGTTGTATTTAATTTACTTTTCCTAATTTTACTTTGGAAAATAAATTAAACTGATCTAAATTAACTTTAGTGAACCACTAGTTAAATTGAAAGTGAAATTAGGGTTCTCGCTTTACCTAAAGTTATAAAAGAGAGATCAATTGGTGGAGAGAACACACACACTTGTATTCTGACAGAGACATGATACAGACAGGGAGAGAAATCGAGACAAATGATTTAGTGGAGAATATAGAGGAGCGAGCACCAGGATCATCGAGCTTCATACAGCTGGGCCATACACTCACACATGAGGGTGTTGAGGTTTAGCTGGGATTTTCCTAGTGATTCTGCTGGGTGCTACATTCGCAAGGTTTGGGTAAATTTGCAGTCATTGTAAAAGTTCCATATTTTCTCATAATAAAATCTATATCTGACTGTTGTAACGGTTTTCCCATCTTAGGTTTTTCTGGGGGTTTCCATACCCAAAATAATAGTGTCATTATTGTGATGTGATGTTGTGATTTATTTCTCAGTTTTATATTCCACTACATAATGTAAAAGATATTCATGTGTGGTTATTAGTTGATATTTTTCATGCACGGTTTAGCCGTAGTTGAATATTAAAGGAAAATTTACATGGTGGACCTATTAGAAGGGGTAAAAGTTCCGACCTAACTTGTTGTCAAATAAAAGAGGGATCGGCGATCCTTGCTCCACTACAGACATCACCATCGGTTCTCTATCAGAATTGGAAAAAAATTGTCCCCCTTCCAAAAGATGGAAAAAGCTAACCAAGATATCTCAAGTCTGGATTTCTGAAAGGAAAACAATTTATGGTGGAATTTCCAGGTGCAATAGTCCACAAAAACAAAGAGAGAAGGAAAACCTCATGGGAAAAAACCTTCCCTCAAAACATGGACATGAACAAAATTTTGTGAAATATTATATTCAATCTGTCTTTACCATGTGATCAACTATACCAAGCAGTGGTTTGAGATGGATAAACCTCTTCTCATAGAATTCCTTAGTGAAGATGTCTACAACTTTCTCATATGACGTGCAATAGTGAAGAGAAATGATCTCATCATACACAAGTCCTATGATGCAGTGAATATGGATATCTATATGTTTAGTTCACTGGATATAAACAAGGTTTGTTGAGATTCGAATGACACTCTGGTTGTCACAAAAAAATGACCGTAGAAGTTTCAAACTCAATCCTAAACTCTCCAAGTATTGCTTGTAACCATAAACATTGAGTAGTTGCATTCCGAACTCCTATGTATTCTTCCTATGTATAGGAAAGTGAAATGACACTTTGCTTTTTACTTGACCAAAAAATTGGTCAATTTGCAAGCATAAAAACATATCCAAAAGTTAATTTTCCATCATTTCTATCACCAACGGAATCAGAGTCAGTAAAACTAACTAAATATAGATCATATTTTGCAACATAGTGAATCCCGTGTGTCTTGGTTCCTTACACAAAGTGAAAGATTATCTTTGCTTCCCTCCAATGGATCTCATGTGGCTGCTCCATATGTCTAGATGCCACACTCATTGCATAAGAAATATCAGGTCGAGTGTGAGTAAGATTGAGAAGACAACCAACTAGCTTCTTGTATAGAGTGTTGTTCACCAAAGGAGTTGAATATGCTTCTTCAATCTTAACTCTTGAGGGGAAGACAATCTTGCTTGGATTGCAATATTTCATGTTGAACTTATTTAGCAGGTTTAAATAATATTTGGACTGATTACATAGGTTGATTGGGAAATCTCAAGGGCCAAAAATTGGCTCAACAATCCCAAATCAGTCATGGAGAAAGATTGGCTCAAGGCAACCTTCAATGACGCAATTTATTTCATGGAACTTTATGTCATCAAAAGGTCATCCACATACAATTCAATAATTATGATTGAACGTTGAACTAGATTCAAATATACATTGGTATTATACTTACATCTACTTAAGTTTTGAGATAGAAGAAATCCATCTATCTTGGCATACCAAGTTCACAGCTTGTTTTATCAGTCCATGTGAACTATGGCATAGAATACTTTCTCATGTAAACTAAATAGCATTACCAATTGTGAGAAAGTTAGTAACAGGTCTACTAGAAATCCAAATCAATAATGAAGGGGTATGCAAAGGATATTCTCAAGGGAAAAAAACAAGAATCCATTTCCAAGAAGTAATAGTTAATAAAAAGGGATCCTAGACATTGTCCACTCAGATGCGTGCAGGCCAATTTAAACTACTTCCTTAAGTGAGTATGTCTATTATGTCTCTTTTAGTGATGACTACTCACGTAATACTTGGATATATTTCTTGAAAAGGAAAGATGAAATATTTGAAAAGTTCAAAGAGTTCAAATCTCTTGTGGAGAATCTCTCTCAAAAGAATATTAAGATATTAAGATTAGATAACATACGATAATTCACTTCAAATGAACTCAAGGACTTATGCAAAGAAGTCGAGATTAAGAGGGATATTACTACACCCTATAATCCTCAACAAAATAGAGTAGTAGAAAGGAAGAATAGGTCTATCATGGAAGCAATCAAATCCATCATTCATGATCAATATCTACCCATGTATTTATGGGATGAAGCAGCAAAGACCATAGTCTATGTTCATAACAAATTATCTCACAGTGCACTTAAAAAAAAAAATCCAGAAGAATTTTTTATTGGTGAGAAGTCGGAATTCATTCACCTGAAGATATTTGGTTGTCACGTTTACCTACATTTTCACAAAGAGAAAAGATCAAAGTTGGACCCTCGGGAAAGAAGGGAATTTTTGTTGGATATAGTGATTATTCGAAAGCATACGGAATCTATATTCCAGGTTCTCATAAAATTGAGGTAAGCACACCTATCACATGTGCTGAATATGCAACTTTCAACAACTCCCGAAAGACCCATGTGGATGAAGAAGAACAAGAAACTCCCATATTCGTAGAGATCAGTAAATCACCTTTTAGAGATGAAGAAGTTCCTTTACCAAAATATTATGACATGGAATAACCTCAAGAACCTATAGAGACACCTATCGAAAAAATCTCAACAAGGAAAATACCACTTGGGGATCATGATATAATTCAAGAAGCAGAAAGATATGGTGCACCAGAAGGAAGCAAGATACTAAGACTCCACTCCAAATACGTAGTATTAATGTGTAAACTTGTTGATGAAGAACATACATTTTTTGTAGAAGCCTCAAAGAAGAAGGGATTGATGGATGCCATGATTGAAGAATATCAATCTATTTTAAAGAATGATGTTTGGGAAGTGGTTCCAAGACCAAAGGATAAATCATTGGTCTCTTCCAAATGGATTTTTAAGACAAATCATTCAGTTGATGGTAGCATTGAAAAGTTCAAAGCAATATTTGTCACACAAGGATTCTCCCAGAAAGAAGGGATTGATTATGAAGAAACTTTTGCACCAGTAGCTAGATATACCTCAATCAAAAGCATTCTTGCTTTGGCTTCCAAGATGATATGGAAATTACATCAAATGGATGTAAATACAATCTTTCTAAATGGTGTCATAGAAGAGGAAGTGTATGTTGAAAAAATTCCATGTTTTGAGACAAATGACAAGAAAACACATGTGTGCGGACTACATAAAGAATTTTATTGATTAACGAAAGTACCTAGAGCATGGTACAACATAATTGATGACTTCCTGATGAGCCTAGGCTTTACCAAAAGTAAAGCAGATTCCAAACTTTACCATAAGGTTTAAGATGCATTATTAGGATATTACTATTATATGTAGATGATTTATTTTTGGCAGGAATGGAGAAGATCATCAGTAGATGTAAGAAGAATATTGCGACAGAATTTGAAATAAAATATCTTGGAATGATGCATTACTTCCTAGGTGTTGAAGTATGGAAGTTCCCAGATGAAATTTTCCTAAGCCAAGGAAAATATGCAGTTGACATCCTAAAGATATTTGGGATCTTGGATTGTAAGGTAATGAACACTGCAATAGTGACAAACATGAAGCTCCTAAATGATGTCTCTTCAAAAATAAGAGATCTCACACTATATAGACAAATTATCGGTTCACTGATGTACTTGAAAAATACAAGACCATATATATGTTTTGTCATGAACACATTAAGTCAGTATATGGTGGGACCTAGACATGTTCACCTAGTTGCAACAAAACATGTGATGGGGTACCTAAAGGGCACATTGGATTATTTCCTCACATATGCAGCTGATCGTGAGTTTAGATTAGGTGGTTATATTGATTTAGATTGGGAAATAAGGGCTAAAGACAAAAAGAGCACTTCAGGATGTTTCAATTTTGGATCAGGTGTGATCTCATGGATCAGTAGAAATAAGACCAATGTTGCACTCAGTACAACATAGGATGAATACATTGCAACATGTTCATCCTATAGTGAAGCAGAATGACTTCAAAAATGGTTAACATGATTGTTTGATACTGAAATGGATGCAACTGATATTTATTGTGACAACCAAAGTTGTATCAAGTAAAAAAAGAACCTGATGTTCCATGATAAGTCAAAGAACATAGATATAAAATATCATTACATATTGGATATGGTGTAGAAAATATCCATAAAGCCCCAATATGTTCCTAAAGAGGAACAAGTTGCAGATGTGTTAACTAATTCTCTATCTCGTGTGAAGTTTGAATATTTTAGAGATAAGCTTGGTGCAGTATGAAAGGACCTTTGTGGAAAGAGGGAGTGATGCTAATATTGTTGTTGATGATGAGATTGCAGCTGAATACATATGTTATCAAGTTCCTATAGATGACTTTGTGGTCCAACATTCATTTGTAGATGTTTTGGTTCTCCATTCATTTGCAGACGTTGTGGTCTTGCATTCATTTACTGACGTTGTGGTCCCGCATTCATTTGCAGACGTTGTGGTACTGCATTCATTTGTAGACATTGTGGTCTTGCATTCATTTATAGAAATTGTGGTGCTACATTCATTTATGGACGTTACGGTCCTGTATTTATCTATGGATTTTGTGGTCCTGCATTAATTTGCGAACGTTGTGGCACTGCATTTATTTTCGGACTTTTTGGTCATGCAATAATTTGCAGACATTGTGGTCTTGCATTCATTTGTAGATGATCCAACACCTTTTTATGTTGTGGGTGATTTCACATTAAGTTGCGATGTTGTGTTTGTGTAATATTGCATGTGATGTTCAAGATAAGGATACCTCCGATGAGATGTGATTCTCATGATGATGTGATGATATGTGACGCTCGTGATGATGCGATGAGATGTGATTCTTGTGATTATGCAATGAGATGTGATGCTCATGATGATGCGATGAGATATGATACTCATGATGATGCGATGAGATGTGATGCTTGTGATGATGCGACGAGATGTGATACCTGTGATGATGCAATGAGATGTGATGTTCATGATGATGAGGAAAGATGTGATGAGATGTGATGCTGGTTATGACGTGTCAAGATACTATGCTTGTACGAATGTGTTCACGGCATGATGATCAATATGTGATGCTCCATGATGGTGATATTCCATGGATAATGATAATGTTGATTTAGTTGTGAGAACTTCCTATGACGTATAGACTTATAAGTCAGTTTTATAGATGTATTGTTGTGTTAGGTAATACTTTCCTTGTTAATAGGGGGTGTTTAAGAAATGTAACTATGGAATATATTCTATTTTGTATTATTATTGTTATTACCTTGTTATGGAGAGAAATTCCTATGGATTGGGGTACCACAACAGATAGCTTGACTCCAGAAATAAATCCTTTCCAATATGCAATAGAAATTAAATGTCTAACACTAAAGGATCATACCTCGTACCCTATTCCGGACGGTTGAAGTAGATCCCCATTGAGCTTTCCAATCTTCAGCCTGAATTGATATATTACTTCCTCAACAACAAGTAAACAATACAAGCATTCTATATATCATGGTGTTAGATCTATTCTAGCATATATAATCAATAATGTAAAAGAATTTGACATAATCCAATGGATAAAATATTCATTCAAACAAACATTATTGGACAGGAAAAGATATTTCTATTAATATAAATAAGAGATTACAAGATACAACCTCTGACGGCAGGTCTGCGAACCAGAGAAACTAAATCCCCCACTTGGGCCTCCACCACTTCAATCCTACATCTCTTGATAGCAAGTTCACAAGCAAAAGGAAAGCTTGGGAAGAACACAAAAGTGCTCCAAGGGACAAAGGGATGCAGACTCAAGCATAAGTTCCAGCAACAATGGACTATAGTTTCTTTTCTCTCAATTCTCTCTTATGCCTTCAATGTACCAAGGGGTTCCTTATATAGCTTTTCAAGGGGTAATGAAAGGTCCAATCTGAGCAATCTCAAGGCATAGGGAAGGCCAAGAGTCGAATGAGTCAGATCCATGTCAAGGAAAACTCCAAAAGGATTTGGATTATGCACACATCTCGATGTACGTGGTTTTAGTGGTCAAACCTGCGTATATACGTGTTTATAGGTTTAAAAGTCACGTGTATCATTTTTCATATGTTTTTAGGGATGATCAAGGAAACATCAAAGGACAAAAAATGGTCCATGGGGTCTAAGGAGTCTGCAGCGGGACAGTGGAAGGCCATACAAAGTGTGATTCATTTGGAGTGGTGAAATCAGCTATAACAGATGCCCCCTAATGTGTGAGGTCAGAGGGGTCATAGGATGGTCAAAATACATTATAAGTCCATCCCAGAAGTGGAGTGATGAAGGATCCCAAATGGAAGACCAGCCACCCAATTAGCATAGTACAATAATACAACTCTGCATATAACTGCAAATACATATAGCAGTCCCAGATACATAAGAGTACAATGGCCATGAATAGGCATGATACATGATATCACATATGTGGTCATAGCCATGTACAATATACATAGATCATAATCTCCATGATGAAGATATACATAGGACCATGATATCCATAATGGATGAAGATATAACAGATCAAGATCTCCATAGTGGCTGGAAATATCTGACATATACTAGAATCAAGTCACGAGAGATGAAATCTCATGAACACTGGCACGATCAAGGAGGTAGAATATAAGAGATGCCACCAATCTGGAAAGTCTTCTACACAAACCGCTACGAGTACATGTCCTACTATGCGAATAGAGGTGTCAAGGTCGAACATAGTAGTCCATCGTCTGATTACCGGTCATTAATGTATACCGTGAACAGACGCAAGATCACCCACCAATAATGAAAATGGGAATCAGGGTACTAGAGTGCAAACTAACAAGTGTGAATAAATGTGTTGAGTTTGAACACTTGAGAGGATCCATCGATCAGGGGACATTGATGTATTCCCAAAAATTGTTGATGGTGAGAGAACCTACCACTGATGACTGCAAGTCTCAAGGCACTCAAAATGACTCTAGATTCCAATCCCAGAATAAATGATCTGAAGTCAATGGGATGAAATCTGCTGGAAGGAGGGCATTAAGGCATCCCCCATCATCCAACACGAGGTACTCAGCAAAGCTATATAATGTGGAAGGACTCGATCATAAGGTGCATGAACCAGTAACTATACCGGGAATGTCCGACATGCAAAGTCAATATAACTGAGGAATGGCCGACTCAGGCTTCAAATTCCTTTGAACAAGAGCATAACGACGTATGGTGACTGAATGAAGGTAGCATAGACTCGATATACAAACTGGGACATCTCTGTGACACATGAGGCATCAAAAGAGGCTCCATAGGGACTGGAAGCTTAACCAGTCGGTGGAGATAAACTCAGATAAATGAGTACAGCTCCTAAAGTCAAACTATAACCCAACCAATGGATGTGATATATAGTGCTCTATTCGAAGGCGACACGACTCGACAGCTACCATAGATAACATCTTTCCTTGTCCGGATTTTTTTGTTTTCTAATTTTTTTGGACTTTTTCAGTTATTTAAAAAGCTTGAAAAAAGAATAAAATAGCTTTATAGTTACAAACTAGGAGGAGACGAGTGTCATAAGGGAAAACAAACTAGTTCCAAGTAGTGGAACATACCTATGCTCAATGCAAGGATACATGTGTAGGATATCAACACTTGGGGGTGTTATAGCGGATTTCACCACACTAGGTGAATCACACATTGTATGTCCTTCCCCTATCCCACTGCAGACTCATTAGCCTTTATGGACCACTTTTTGTCTTTCGATGTATCATTGACCATCCCTAAAAACATAAGAAAAATGATATACGCGGCCTTTTCCCCGATAACCGCGTACATACGCAGATATTCCCTCTATAGTCGCGTACATCGGGATGTGTACATAATCCAAAATCCTTTGGAGCATTCCTTGACTTGGATTTGACTCATATGACTCCTGGCCTTCCATATGCCTTGAGATCACACGGATTCGACCTTTCAGTATCCATTTGAAAAGCTATATAAGGAACCCATTGAGACATTGAAAGCATAAGAGAGAATTGAGAGTAACGAAACTATAGTCCATTGTTGCCAGAACTTATGCTTGATTCTGCATCCCTTTGTCCCTTGGAGCACTATTGTGTTCTTCCCAAGCTTGCCTTTTGCTAGTAAGCTTGCTATCGAAGTGATGGAAGATTGAGGTGGTGGAGGCCCAAGTGGGGGATTTAT
>LPNX010592376.1:0-51380 GCA_001517045.1 Pseudotsuga menziesii | reverse complement strand
GCGACTCTGCTGGGGAGTTCCTAGTAATTGTCCTTTGGGGGTTGATTTCTTGGCATTCAATGTATTTGAATTGCTCTCTCTCTCTCTTGTTTCTGTGTTAGGTATGGGGGCATGTATGCCTGGTAGAGCCTGATTGGTGTGAATTTAGTCTCAGCTTGTCTGTTTACCTTGAATTTGTGCATCTTTTTCTTCCTGTACACGGGTTTGTCACTTACAGTCACATATACACGCGGTTTCCCCTGGGATTTTCGCGTATACACGTGGGTTCACTACGCACAGTCGCGTATACCCTGGTTTTTACCTTTTTGTGGAAGATAGTGGATTGCTGGGTGAATGCTGTTAGTTGCTAAGTCTCCTTTGGCACTGCCTGAGTCTGTTAATACCTTTGTTTTTTACCAAAAACGTTTTTTTAGCCTAAATATTTTCTTAGGAAAGTTCTTGTCATGGCATCTTTGATTTTTTGTTTGAGATTAGTGCATTAGAGTCCTTTTACCTTAGTTCTTTGCTGGAATGTTGTTTATGTATGCTTGCAAAGTCTGGGGTGGGTAGAGTCATTCTTTTGCTTTTTGTATCTCTTTATTTTCAAAAAATCCAAAAACATTTGCTTATCATCATGCATTGCATTTTGCACGTTGCATTGTACTTGCACTAGATCTAGATTTGCTTTGGAGTAATAGTTAGGACTTCATATAGGGAAATTTGCATTCATCATTTGAAGAAGAAATTGTGCATTCACGTAGTACGCATACCCTGTTTTCATGGACACAATGCATTTGCATTGATTGTTAGGTGTGCATTTTACTTCTTGTTGCGTCATAACACCATTAGTTGCACGACCATATCCTATTTTTGAGTAATAAAGCCAACTAAAATCAACGCTAAATAAAATAAATTACACTCATTTCTTTTCTAGGGTGCACCAACAAGCTTAGGTTTTAGGATCTTGGAATAGTTCATTGAAAGTTAATTCTCCAAGATCACTAAATGACAACAACTAGGTGTCTGTCCAGGGAGTGTGTGAAATCCTTTATATAACCAGCGTTCTCAGGAAGCTCCTCTCAAAAGGGAGTCAAGCACTAGGCAGTGTGAGCGGTTGTTGATTGGGATAACCCCTGGTCGGTAACTGTGTAGCACTGGAGATATAGCCAGGATTGTATTCGTATCTGGGGGCTCTTTCGGGAGTTTTGGGCTTTGCTACCCTGCCCATACGATCAATCCTGCCTGCGACTGTCTGCCTGAGCGTTGATTATATTGAGGTGACCTTAGTGACCTTACCTAGGATATCAAGGGGGTACATGTAGAGGTTATTCTGCATGTTTCCTGGCCAGGTTGGGGTCGGACAGCATAGTCGCTTTACGCGTTGAAGCTAAGAGCCACAATAATTGGTTTCGAACCTCCACTTGTGGTGACAAGGGCCTCTCAAGCCTCTCCTAGGTGAGACATACCGGCCACATTCGGGAGCTCACTTATCCAGCCCTTGTTTGCTTGATTTTGGCTTTAGATTTTATAGTGATTGCTCTATGCATGCTAGTTGGCCTAGGGTTGACGTAAATAGAGAGTCTTTGCTATTTTTTGAGTCATTGTGGAGTCGGGTGCGGTTCCGCGCCGTTCTCATCGTTTAGCAGGACTTCCGCCTTCTACTTCTCCTCCTCCTTTGGGAGAGGGACCTACATAGTCCAGGCGGACCATGTCACACATTGATTCACACACCATGGGAGATTATTTAGAGGATACATCTGAGCCACCTCCTCCCATTCGCGTTGATGATGGGGAATTCATGCCTACTTATGACCCTTCACCCGACCGAACTGAGTTAGGAGCTGTGATTTCGGAGATAGGAACCATGCATGATAGACCTAGTCACTCTAGGGTTGACCCCTCATTGACACATTACCAGTATGGAATGCCGGAAGACGCCGAGACTCACTTTGAACCTGCTTCTACTAGCTATGGTAGTTATGCTACGACTGGTTTTCCTATGCACGATTTGACATTTCATGTTGAATACAATTTCGATCCTAGCACTATGCCTGGGGGCAATCCCATGCCTTACCTTGCGGAGAGATTTGGGAGTACTAGTGACATTGCACCTTCCATCCCAGTGGTGGAAGCTCCATCTTATATACCTCCTAGGTCTAGATTTAGTGATCCGATAGGCATACCAGGTTCTAGACGAGTGACGATAGGCACTAGTACATTTCTTCTTACAGAGATTCCTTCGTCCTCACTTCCGAGTTCTTCAAATGTAAACCCTCCACCTTACTCACATGGTCCTTCGAGTCGGCACGTAGCTACGAGTCAGATCCGTACTGCGATTACTAGACCAATTGTGTCTCAAGCCTACATACCACCCATGGTTTCGGGAGGTTATGTTCATGTTCCTAGAGGTCATATTGCTACTTCCTCGACATATATCCCTACTTCCAGAATGTATATCCCTACCTATGGAGTGTCTCATGGGACATCGCAAGCGGTGACTTATGGACCCTATTATGGGATGCAGTATGGACAGGCCTCTTCACCTTACGGAGGTGGGTATTCACAACCTGCTTACTCTTCTAAATATGGCTTTGTAGCTCCTACTAGTCAAGGTCCACCTCATTATGGTACTTCCACGCCACCCTATACAGGTCATACAGGAGGAGGTCACTATGGTCAAGGTCATGGTGGTAATCAATCCTATATGAAAAAGGGAGCGGTCCCTAGACCTCATCATCCTAGGCTCCCTTTCCTCGCAACACTCAATCTACCTGTCTTATCGAGACATAAGAACGATCCTGTGGCTCATGACCCGGCTTGGCCGGATGTCCCTACCAAGATTCCTTCGGACATACCTAAGTTCGAAGGCAAACCAGGAGAGGATCCGAGTGAAAACGTTACGACATTCCACCTATGGTGCTCTTCCAATTCATTGCATCAGGACTCAGTCCGTTTGAGACTATTTCAACGCACCCTTACAGGGCATGCGGCGAAATGGTATATAGAGTTACCTAGGGGTGCCTTTACTTTGTTCGACAACCTTGCGATGACTTTCCTTAATCACTTCCAGCTACCAGTGTGCTATGATGTTGGTACTTAACTCTTGTCGACATTTCAAAAAGATAAAGCCATCCATATTTCTGATCATATTTAGGAGTGGTGTAGACGGAAGAGATTAATTAAAGCCTTTATACCGCCGGAGTTCCTCCTTGAGTGGTTCCTTAAATATTTATTGCCATATATCGCGAAGGATGTTTCCACATCCGGAGTGCATAATGAGGAACAAGCCATCTTTAGGGCGCAGGAACTAGACTTGATCTATGCTCAGTCTGGTTTGTTATATGAGATTATACCTAACGCTTCTCGTTCTAGTTTCGATCCCAAGGTCAAACCTGGACCACACGTCGACGTCATTGTGGGTAGTGCAAGTAAGAAACCTGCAGGTTCGGTTGTGAAACAAGTTGCTCAGCTGTCAATCAACCAATCTGCCTCGGGACAAGCTACGGCTTCATCTCAGCCTACCGAAATGGCGAATGTACTTGCTGTGCAGTCATCTGAACAGAAGGGTAACCAGCAAACCGGACGGAATAGAAAAAAGGGTAAAAACAATAATAATAAAAAGGGTGGGAATAAGAATGAGAATGCCAATAATAATGACAAGAACAATAAAAATGTTGGGGGGGACAAGCAGAATAAGTGTAAGGTTAAGTTTCCTTGCAAGCTATGTAAGGATGATCACCTCACTTACTTGTGCCCTAGAATGGATGAAGCTTCGAAGTTCATAGCACAGGGCCCAGCTGTGTTAACGAACCCTTTACCGCATAACCAGAATATGAACTTGAAGTCCCATGATCAATCTAGTGATGAAGATACAGCTGAAACTAGTGGTCGTGGGTGCATTAATATGGTCTGTGCCACGAAAGTTGTGACGCGTGCGAAATATTATACTTCGTCACAACCCAACCCAGGCAACCGCGTACATACGCGGATGTTTTCAAAATAGGCACGTATGACGCCGCGCATAAGGATTTTCATGAATCTAATGGACATTTTGGTCAAATTCTCATGCAGGATGATGCTAGAGTGGTGAGAACGTGAACATTGTGACATAGAGGAAGCAGTAAGGGATGATAGAATGGCTCAAGAATCTCTAAGAAGATGTGGACTCTACAAGTTTTGGTGCCTAGGTGGCTCGAGGGCCAAACCAGGACTACTACAGATGCTGGTAGATTATTGGGATCCAGACTCAGAGTCCTTTCGGATAGACGGCATGTCCCTCACCATTGAGGTGGAGGATATCTAATTTATCATAGGTCTATCACGAAGAGGTGAGATGGTGAACCTTCATGCCCGAGGAGGGCCAGGTCATGGGCTTACTATCGACGAGTACATAGCTGTGTACTGCTACCCAGAGACAGAGAAGGTGGGGAGCCAAGTTCCCACCAACGCTATACAGGTGCTGGGCCTAAAGGCCATACTACTGACGCTGGGCAGGATAGCAGGCTTAGCATCACTCCATCAGGCCTCTCGGCCACTGATGTTCTATGCGGTGGAGTGTATGACACCGACCATCTATGACTGGAGCACTTCACTGCTGAGCAACATGAAACATCAGCTCAGTGAGTGCAAGGAAGGTAGGATATGGAACTTCGGGTTCAGCAGTATCTTGAGCACATTTTTCTTCGAGCGTGTTCGAGGATTGAGCCCTAGAGTGGATGTTCCTCTCCATGGGGTTCGAGATCTGGCCCAACGACGTTGGGAAGACGCGATGCACAGACTGGGGGGTGGTAGGGTGGCCAACCCTTATCCAATAGACTTTTTTCCATGGTGGCGATGAAAGATTGTTGCCGTAGAGGACTACCCTTATGCAGGGATAGATTTCCGAGGGGATCTGGACATGCCATTACCACTAGGATCAGCATATGGAGACATAGGTAACAAATCTCGACCCTTACTCTTTTTAAAATTTTTGAATTATTTAATTTTTTTGTGTTTTCTTGATTAATGGAATAAAAAAGACATGGTTTTGGGTGACAATACATAATGACATCTACCATTCATGTGCAGATGTGGGACCACGGTGACCAGAGGGATTCCCACGTCATAGACGGAGGGGAAGAGGAGATGATATCACCGGTGTGGATTCGGAGCGAACGCTCCAAAGCATACATACCAAATTCATGCGACTGACTCACAGGATTCCCATGGTGCAAGTCGAAGACTTGCCTGAGGCTATGCAGAGACAGGTGGTGGGTGTACCACGCACATGGGTGTGTTTATTCCAGTGGCTAGCTAGAGCTGTGGTGACATATCATGATCACAATCCTCTTCCACCTCCACAGGACTAGACACCTGGGAGTGTATCTATTTTGTACTACCGTGTATGATGGTGGATTTCAAAGCCCCAATTTTGTATTATGACATTATGTATTACCACATTTTTGATATATAAAAAAGTTTTATGGTGATCGATTTATTTATTTACATGTGTAAAAATTATGTTTATGATTAATTTATGATGAATGAAACAAATTCCAATCTAACACATAGTTAGCATATGAGTCAACAATTTGATTATAATTTCTTGGAATGTGTATATATGTTATGTTCTCAAATTTCCGTTCTAGCAATCTCACACGTAAGAATCTTCTCAATAACGTCGGATCTCTAACATGGTACAGACCATTGAGCTGTGACACTACTAACTCTGAATCAAGACGTACCTCAAGAAAGAGAACACCATGTGAAATGGCATCCCATAGAAGCTCGATAATGACACTATATTCAGTAACATTGTTGGAAGATGGCCGTAGACATACACCTCCTGAAGACAGTACATGACCCATAGGAGTATAAATTACCCAAGAGCTGAGGCTGAGTGTTGAGTGTGACGGCTTGCACCATATGTGAATCCTATGTATGTGGAAGATTCCATTGACATCTGCCACAAGAAATGGAAACTAATCACAAACCCGATCATGATAAACAAGACCTAACTATGCAAAAAAGCTGTACAATAATATACAACAAGCAGCCTTGGCTAAAGATCATGCATAGTATTTTTTGAGATAGAGCCCATTTCTAGGCTCCGCCAAGGCCGTCCCTTCGTAATCCACTAACTCGTAGGAACCCTTCTCTAACACACGCTTGACCACGTAAGGACCACGCCACATAGGATTGAACTTCCCTGCCCCCAAGGGTTCTTTCGATTGATCCCACAAAAGGACCAAGTCTCCCTCACTAAACACTCTTGGATGGAGAGACTTATTGTATTGTGCCTTTACGCGATGCTTATTAACCTCTAGAGTCACCAAGGCATCTCTACGCTGCTCATCGAGTTGCTCAAGGTGAACCAAACGCTCCTCCAAAGGCGAAGTGTCCAGTAAGAGTTCCACGGCTAACTTCAACAAAGGAATCTCGCATTCAACTGGCAATATCGACTCCACTCCATGAACAAGCTGATATGGAGAAAAACCAGTGGCAGTCTTTACCACGGTTCGATATGCCCACAAAGCAGGGTACAACATAATATGCCAATTCGTCTTGCTTTGTGCGATGGTTCGTTGGAGAATGGACTTAAGTGATTTATTCACTGCTTCAACCTATCCATTCACTTGAGGATAGTAAGAAGAGGAGTGCTCTTGCTTATACCCTAACTTGGATGCCAACTCTTCCATCATACGGTTCTGAAAGTGCGAGCCATGGTCAGTGACAAGCTCTCTCGGAATCCCGAACATAGAAATGATTTGGTTGAATACGAAGTGAGCAGCTATCTCACCGTCGGATTTTACTGTAGGCATTGCCTCAGCCCATTTCCTGAAGTAATCGACAGCCACTATGATATGATGGTGCCCCCCAGCCGATGCTGGGTTGCAATCCATAAAATCGAGCCCCCATTTGGTGAAGGGACCGGCGGTGATAATAGGGTGTAACGAGGCAGGCTTCGAGCGCATATTACGTGCGAACACCTGGCAAGGGTGGCACCTCTTGACCGCTTCAATACAGTCCTTGAAGATCGACTGCCAGAAATAACCTGCTCTCAAAATATTTTGAGCTGTAGAAAGCCTAGATAAATGACCACCACATGCCCCTCTGTGGCAATCATTAAGCACTACCTCAGCCTCATCATGAGTTAAACAACGTCGTAAAAGGGAATCTACTCCACGGCAGTACAAAGTATTGTCCACTATGAGGTAGTTCTTGGAGACATGATGTAATCGACGTCGCTCATCTCGTGAGAGGTGAGTAGGGGTCCTCTGCGTTTGCAAATATACTATGATATCTCCGTACCATGGGTCAGTCGTTGAGATCAAGAAAATGTGTTCATCAACAAACATATCTTCACATACCGACTCCTCAGCCTCGCTCGGAAAATCCGATATGAGCTCTGCAAAGATTAAATATTTCTTCAATTTTGCCGAAACAAATTCGAGATCAAACTCTTGCAGGATGACAATCCATTTATTATATTTTCCCCCAATCATCGTACGTGTGAGGACGAATTGAAACGGATTGACATGGGCAACAACCAAGTTCTGGCGAAGGAGAATATAATGTCTCAAACGCTGCACCGCATGTACGGTAGCTAAGGAAAGCTTCTCAACATGAGAATATCCAATCTCTACGTCAATAAGGTTTCGGATCAGATAATATATGACATGCTCCTAGAGCTCCTCATCCTCCTGAACCAAAACCATCCCAATCATCTCTAAACATGCAGCCACATATAATAGGAAATCACGGCTATAATCCGGACGACTAATCACTGGGGCTGATGCTAGGGCTCGCTTAAGTGCGTCGAAGGACTCCTGGGCTCGCTCATCCCATTCAAAGGGAGTATCCTTCTTCAAGAGATGCATGAAACCTCTAGTCAAATTGGCAAAATTGACAACAAATCTTCGTAGGAAGTTTGCCATGCCTTGCAAACACTGAAGATGACGAATATTTTGCTGTGAGACAATTGAAGTATTGCCTCAACCTTCAAAGGGTCGACTCTTATACCCTCTTTTGAAACGATAAATCCTAACAGACGACCTGATTTCACGCAAAAGATGCACTTATGAGGGTTTAATCTAACAGCATAGTGCCGACATATTTCGAACACCAATCTCAAGTGATAAGAATGACGCATCCTCATGCGAGAATGAGCAGCGAGGTCATCCAAAAATATTTCAATAATGGACTTGAGATCGTGGAAAATCAAGGTCATCGCCCGCTGAAACGTAGCTCCGATGTTTTTAAGGCCAAAAGGCATTTTCCGATACATAAATGTTCCCCAAGGACAAATAAATGTGGTCTTATGTTGGTCCTCGGGTTTTATTTGAATCTGATTATATCCGGAAAAGCCGTCCATAAAGGAGAACACCTCGCTACCCGCACACTCATCCAAAATCTGATCTATAAACAGTGTGGGGAAGTTATCCTTAGGACAGGCATGATTTAAATCATGAAAATTAGTGCATATACGGATTTCTCCCTGCTTTTTATCCACCGAAACGGGGTTTTAAACCCACTCCGTCAAGGGAACGGGATAGATGAAACCAGCTTTCAATAGCTTCTCTATCTCTGCCTTTATGGCGGGTGCTTTCCTAGGATTTACCACGCGTAAACGCTGTTGAACAGGCTTAGCGTTGGGGTAAGTCTTAATATCGTGTTCGACAATCTGAGGGTCAATCCCTGGCATCTCATCGTAAGACCAAGCAAAAACATCACGGAATTCCTTGAACAGCTAGGTATACTCGCGAATCTCATCTTGGGAACAATCCGCCCCAATGTAGACATTCTCAATTGTACCAGGATTGCGAGAAATGTTGATAGGCATAGTTGACGATATGTTCACCATGTTTCCATCAGCCATCTGACCAGGAGAGCTTAATGGAACAATGGGTCTACCAAATTTCTGACTAAGAATCTCCCTATAATCCTCATGATCCAAAAGGTCAAGATCTGGAAGGAAGTATGCTCTATGATGAAGTTCCTCCCATGGTGGCTCAACTCCCGACATAGCCTCGATAATCGCTTCATCTGAAGGGAAAACCGTATCAAGGAAATCGTGGGCATGAGAAGACTGTACTGCCCATGCCGACAGCACATAGGGGTCTTCCTCCTCTGTCCGTGAGGAAGAAGAACAAGGCTCTACAGTAGACTGGAGATTAGCTTGGTAATCTATCATGACTGCAGGAAATGGCACGCTCGTCTCAATGGACTCACTCGAAGGACTCAATGAAGGAAGAATCCAAGGACATCCCATATGACTTGTGCAAAAAGGCACCGATCTTGTAGACATCGAAGCACCATCGAAACTAGATCCTATCATGAGGACGGGTGTAGGACAACTAAAGGTTCCCATGAGGGACAGATACATGCCTACACCCACACTCCCAGTTGTCGGTTGGGAATGTTCAACTTTCGGAACCGAAGCTTCCGAAGATGCAGTAACAGGCGGATTCTTGAATGTCATTTGATCAATCGTTACAATCTTTCCATTATGAGGAAAGCATACAACGCGAAACACAGAAGACACAATGGCTTGCATACTATACATCCAGTTCCTTCCCATTAAGAGATTGTAGTCAAGGGGCGCATCAACCACCTCAACCTCTATCGCAACGGTCTTCCCTCATAAACGGACTTTAAGGGAAGGAAGGATACCGTGTGGCCTAAACGATCTCCCATCAAAAGCAGTTAACATGGTCATAGACTTTGACAATTCAGGAGAACCGAGACCCTTCCAACAAGACAAAGACATCACAGAAGCAGCAACGCCTTCATCAATCATAGTGCGTTTGACGATCATATTAAGACATTCTACATGCACCAAAAGGGACAAATAGTAGGGCAAGTGAGGCTGATGTCCTTCGGTTTCAAATTTGATCATTGAGGAAGAATCATCACCATTCACACCAAGAGTGGAAAGCAAATCCTTCCTTTGCGACGGACAAATCTGAAGCACTTCTAATGCAGACATCGCACAACGAGTATGGCCCAACTCCTCGACCACTGAATAATTCTGGGCGGCTCGGGCATTTGGGTTATGACCCGAATGCTTAAGTACCCCCTTAGGAATGCGAGGTGTAGCCTCAGGTTTATCCACAGGTTTCTCAATGCGCAAAGGGGTTCCTGGTGGATCAGGTTCTTTGCCTGGGTTGGGTTGTGACAAAGTATAATCTTTCGCACGCATCACAACTTTCATGGCACGGACCATATTAATTCACCCACGACCACTAGTTTCAGCTGTATCTTCATCACTATATTGATCATGGGACTTCGAGTTCATATTCTGGTTATGCGGTAAAGGGTTCGTTAACACAGCTGGGCCCTGTGCTATGAACTTCGAAGCTTCATCCATTCTAGGGCACAAGTAAGTGAGGTGATCGTGCTTACATAGCTTGCAAGGAAACTTAACCTTACACTTATTATGCTTGTCCCCCCCAGCATTTTTATTGTTCTTGTCATTATTATTGGCATTCTCATTCTTATTCCCACCCTTTTTATTATTATTGTTTTTACCCTTTTTTCTATTCCGTCTGGGTTGCTGGTTACCCTTCTAGTCAGACGACTACAAAGCAAGTACATTCGCCATTTGGGCAGGCTGAGACAAAGCCATAGCTTGTCCTGAGGCAGATTGGTTGATTGACAACTGAGCAACTTGTTTCACAACCGAACCTGCAGGTTTCTTACTTGCACTACCCACAATGCCGTAGGCATGTGGTCCAGGTTTGACCTTGGGATCGAAACTAGAACGAGGAGCGTTAGGTATAATCTCATATAACAAACCAGACTAAGCATAGATCAAGTCTAGTTCCTGCACCCTAAAGATGGCTTGTTCCTCATTCTGCACTCCGGATGTGGAAACATCCTTCGCGATATATGGCAATAAATATTTGAGGAACCACTCAAGGAGGAACTCCGGCGGTATAAAGGCTTTAATTAATCTCTTTCGTCTACGCCACTTCTGAATATGATCAAAAATATGGGTGGCTTTATCTTGCTGAAATGTCATATCTTTGGCATTCAAATACATTGAATGCCAAGAAATCAACCCCTAAAGGACAATTACTAGGAACTCCCCAGCAGAGTCGCGTACATCGGGATGTGTACATAATCCAAAATCCTTTGGAGCGTTCCTTGACTTGGATCCGACTCATATGACTCCTGGCCTTCCATATGCCTTGAGATTGCACGGATTCGACCTTTCAGTATCCATTTGAAAAGCTATATAAGGAACCCATTGAGACATTGAAAGCATAAGAGAGAATTGAGAGTAACGAAACTATAGTCCATTGTTGCCAGAACTTATGCTTGAGTTTGCATCCCTTTGTCCCTTGGAGCACTGTTGTGTTCTTCCCAAGCTTGCCTTTTGCTAGTAAGCTTGCTATCGAAGTGATGGAGGATTGAGCTGGTGGAGGCCCAAGTGGGGGATTCAGTTTCTCCGGTTCGCAGACGTGCCGTCAGAGGTTGTCACTTGTAATCTCTGATTCATATTAATAGAAATATCTTTTCCTATCCAGTAATGTGTATTTGAATGAATATTGTATCCATTGGAATATGTCAAATGCTTATACATTATTGATTATATGTGCTAGAATAGATCTAACACCATGAAATATAGTATGCTTGTATTGTTTACTTGTTGTTGAGGACGTGCTATAACAATTCAAGTTGAAGATTGGAAATCTCAATGGGGATCTACTTCAACCGTCCGAAATAAGGTACGAGGTTCGATCCTTTAGTGTTAGATGTTTTTATTTCTATTGCATATTGGGAAATATTGATTTCTGGAGTCTAGCTGTCTGTTGTGGTACCCCAAGCCATAGGAATTTCTCTCCGTAACAGGGGGAAGATCCCCTCCCGGTGAAAAGGAAATCAAGCTGCGAAGGATATGAAAAATGGCTCTGCATGGCTAGACATGAGACAAGCTTGGGATATATGGCTGAAACGCAATGTCAGGGGAGCCGGCATAAAGCTCAATAAGGAAGGAAAATCTCATGATAATGCATTCACAACTTGACATGAGGGAGTCTTGAGGGAAATAGGCCAGCAAAAGATCAAGAGGGGTATGAGGCTCTTGCAAAATGTCATGGCAGTACTATACAACGGACTCCCACACCCTAAAGGAGGAAACATCAGCATGGGCACCAAATGCAAATAGGGCGCTAACTAGGGTACCCATGTAAGGTAAAGCTCTACCACTCATATCATACCACTTCTAAAGCAGCAAAAAGGTTTCGTGACATAATAAAGTGGGTTCGTACCTAAGGTCATGATGAGATGGTCATAAGGTTATGCAAAATGCAAACGGTGATGAAACCTAACATATATGCCAGTTAAGACATGATACCTAGTATCGGCACGAACGGGTCAATCCAATGGCTGAAACGGCACTGAAAAAGGTCTTCTACATCACAAATTATGTCAAAAACGGTCCAAAATGGTTAGAAAATGTCAAAACTATAGGAAAGGGGGTAAATTTTTTCTATAAATAGTAAAAAGTTCAAAATATTATAAATCATTTGAAACTTTTACCCATTTGAGCTCTGATTTTCAACAGCAAATTCTAGGAGATCCAGCCGGCGGAATTCACTACCATTTCTTCCAGGTATTTACTTATGCTCTCCTCTTGCATTTTGATACAATTTTTATGAAATTTTTCATGGTCAAATAAGGTTTTTGGGCCATCCCAAAATGAGTGCTGTGGCCCACATGGAAATCAAGGTTTTTTCCACGTATAGGGCTGGATATACGTGGAAAATGGCCTCAAACCCGTGTACATACGCGGCTATTTTGAAAACAGTCGCGTTTAAGGCCGCGCATATGGTTTTCTGAATAAACTAATGGGTAAATTTGCAATTTCTTGTGCAGGATGGTGCTAGAGTGGATAGAGAGTGAGCATGGTGAAGTAGAGGAAGCAGTAAGGGCTGACTTAATGGCTCAACAAGCTCTACATGCATGTGGACTCTACATGTTTTGGTGTCTTGGTGGTTTGACGGCCAAACCAAGACTGTTACAGATGCTGGTAGATTATTGGGATCCAGACTCGGAGTCCTTCCATATAGATGGGATGTCCCTCACCATAGAGGTGGAGGACATATACTTTATCATAGGGATTTCTAGACGAGGGGAAGTGGTGAACCTTCATTCCCATGGTGGGCCAGGAGGTGGCTTGAATATCGACAAGTACATTGTAGTGTACTATTATCTAGACACCAAGAAGGTGGGGAGTCAAGTCCCTACCAATGCTATAGAGGTGCCGTGCCTAAAGGACATATTATTGACACTGGGCAGGATAGTCGGCTTAGCATCACTCCACTAGGCCTCACGGCCTCTGATGTTCTATGTAGTGGAGTGCATGAGACCCATGATCTACGACTGGAGTACTACACTACTAAGCAACATGAAACACCAACTCAGTGAGTGTAAGGCAGGCAGGGTGTGGAACTTCAGGTTCAGTAGTATTCTGAGCATGTTTTTCTTCGAGCGTGTTCCAGGATTGAGCCCTAGAGTGGACGTTCCTCTCCACGGGGTTCGAGATCCGGCCCAACAGTGTTGGGCAGATGCTATGTGAAGACTGGGGGGTGGTAGGGAGGCCAACCCATATCCAGCTGACTTCTTTCCATGGTAGCGATGACAGATAGTTTCCATCGATGACTACCCCTATGTAGGGATATATTTCTAGGGGGACCCGGACATGCCGCTACCACCAGGATCAGCATATGGCGATATAGGTAACGAATCTCGACCCTCTCTTTTTTAAATTTTTTGAGTTATTTAATTTTTTTTGTGTTTTCTTGATTATATAGAATCAAAAAGACATGTTTTTGGGTAACGATACATAGTGACATCTACCATTTGTGTGCAGATGTGGGACCACGGTGGATAGAGGGCTTCCCTCGTCGTAGACGAAGGGGAAGAGGAGATAAGATCACGGGTGTGGATGCGGAGCGAACGCTCCAGAGCATTCATACCAACTTTGTGAGATTGGCACATAGAATTCCCATGGCGCAAGTCGAGGACTTGCCTGAGGCCATGCAGCGGCAGGTGGTGGGTGTACCACGCGCATGGGTGCATTTATTTCGACTGCTAGCTAGAGTCGTAGTGAGGTTCCATGATCACAACCCTCCTCCTCCTCCACAGGATTAGACACTTGGGAGTGTATACATTTTGTACGACTGTGTATTATATGATGGTGGCTTGAGAGCCCCAATTTTGTATCATGACACTATGTATTATCACATTTTTGATGTATATATAAAATTTTTTATGGTGATCGATTTATTTATTTACATGTGTAAAAATTGTGTTTGTGATTAATTTATTGTGAATGAAACAAATTCCAATCTAACACGTAGTTAGCATATGAGTCAGAAACTTGATTATTATTTCTTGAAATGTGTAGATATGTTATATTGTCAAATTGTCATTCTAACAATCTCACACGCAATAACCTTCGCAATAACGTCGGATCTCTAACATGGTACAAACCATTGAGCTGTGACACCACTAACTCCAAATCAAGATGTACTTCAAGAGATAGAACACCATGTAAAATGGCATCCTGCATAAGCTCAATAACGGTACTGTATTCAGCAACATTGTTGGAAGATGGCCGTAGACATACACCTCCTGAAGACAGTACTTGACCCATAGGAGTATAAATCACCCAAGCAGCAGAGGCTGAGTGTTGAGTGTGATGGCTTGCACCATCCGCGAATCCTATGTAGGTGGAATATTCCATTGACATCTGCCAAAAGAAATGGAAACTAATCACAAACCTGATCACGATAAGAAAAATACCTAACTATGCAAAGCTGTACAATAATATACAACAAGCAGCCTTGGCTAAAGATCATGCATATTATTTTTTGAGATAGAGCCCATTTCTAGGCTCCGGAAAAGCTGTTCCTTTGTAATCCACTAACTCATATGCACCCTTCTCTAATACACGCTTGACCACGTAAGGACCATGCCACATAGGATTAAATTTCCCTGCCCCCAAGGGTTCTTTCGGTTGATCCCACAAAAGGACCAAGTCTCCTTCACTAAACGCCCTTGGATGGACAGACTTATCATACTGGACCTTAACACGACATTTATTGACTTATAGAGCCACCAAGGCATCCCGACGCTGCTCATCAAGTTGCTCAAGGTGAACCAAACGCTCCTCCAATGGGGAAGTGTCTCGTAAGAGTTCTACAACTAGCTTCAACGAAGGAATTTCGCATTCAACTGACAATATTGACTCCACTCCATGTACTAGTTGATATGGAGAAAAACCAGTGGCAGTCTTAATAACGGCTCGATATTTCCACAAAGAAGGATATAACATAATGTGCCAATTATTCTTGCTTTCTGTGATGGTTCGCTGGAGAATGGATTTGAGTGATTTATTCACTGCATCTACCTATCCATTCTCTTGGGGGTAGTAAGAAGATGAATGCTCTTGCTTATACCCTAACTTCGATGCCAACTCTTCCATCATACGGTTCTGAAAGTGTGAGCCATGGTCAGTGACAAGCTCTTTCAAAATCCTGAACGGAGCAATAATTTGGTTGAACACAAAGTGAGCAGCTATCTCAACGTCGGATTTTATTGTAGGCATAGCCTTAGCCCATTTCGTGAAATAATCAACAACCACTATAATGTGATGGTGCCCCCCAGCCAAAGCTGGGTTGCAATCCATAAAATCGAGCCCCCACTTAGTGAAGGGACCAACGGTGATAATGGGATGTAACGGGGCAGGTTTCGAGCGCATATTACATGCGAACACCTAGTAAGGGTGGTACCTCTTGACCGCATCAACACAATCCTTAAAGATCGACGGCCAGAAATAACCCGCTGTTAAAATATTTTGAGCTGTAGAAAGCCCAGATAAATGACCACCACACACCCCTCCATGGAAATCATTCAGCACTACCTCAACCTCCTCATGAGTTAAACAACATTGTAAAATCGAATCTACTCCACGGTGGTACAAAGTATTGTCCACTATGAGGTAGTTCTTAGAGATGTGACGTAATCTTCGTCGTTCATCTCACGAGAGGTGAGTAGGGGTCTTCAGTGTTTATAAATATATTATGATATCCCCATACCATGGGTCTAACATTGATATTTAGAAGATGTGTTCATCGACAAATGTATCTTCACAAACCAACTCCTCGGCCTCACTCGATAAATCCGATATAAGCTCTACAAAAATTAAAGACTTCTTCGATTTTGCCGAAACAAACTTGAGATCGAATTCTTGCAGAATGACAATATATTTATTATACTTTCCCCCAATCATCCTTCGGGTGAGGACGAATTGAAATGGATTGACATGGGCCACAACCAAGGTCTGGCGAAGGAGAATATAATGTCTCAATCGCTGAACTGCATGTACGGTAGCTAAAGCAAGCTTCTTGACATGAGAATACCAAATCTCTGCGTCAATAAGGTTTCAGCTCAGATAATATATTACATGCTCTTGGAGCTCCTCATCCTCTTGAACCAAAACCATACCAATCTTCTCTAAGGATGCGGCCACATATAATAGAAAATCGTGGCTATAATCCAGAGGACTAATCACCGGGGCCGATGCTAGGGCTTGCTTGAGTGCATCGAAGGACTCTTGGGCTCGCTCATCCCAATAAAAGGGGGTGTCCTTCTTCAAGAGACGCATGAAGCCTCTAGTCAAATTGGCAAAGTTGACAACAAATCTTCGTAAGAAGTTTGCCATGCCTTGCAAACACTGAAGATGACGAATATTCTTCGGGGGAGACAACTGAAGTATTGCCTCAACCTTCAAAGGGTCGACTCTTATACCCTCCTTAGAAACGATGAATCCTAACAAACACCCTAATTTCACACAAAAAATGCACTTATGAGGATTTAGTATAACTGAATAGTGCCGGCATCTTTCGAATACCAATCTCAAGTGATATGGATGATGCATTCTCATGCGAGAATGAGCAGCGAGGTCATCCAAAAATACCTCGATAATTGACTTGACATCGTAGAAAATCAAGTTCATCGCCCGCTGAAATGTAGCTTCGGCGTTTTTAAGGCCGAAAGGAATTTTACGATATGCAAACATTCCCCGAGGACAAATAAATGCAGTCTTATGTTGGTCCTCAGGTTTAATCTGTATCTGATTATACTCGAAAAATACGTCCATAAAGGAGAACACCTTGCTACCTGCACACTCATCCAAAATCTGATCTATAAATGGTGTGGGGAAGTTGTCCTTAGGACATGCACAATTCAAATCACGGAAATCAGTGCATATGCGAATCTCTCCCTACTTCTTATCCACCGGAATGGGGTTTGAAACCCACTTCATCAAGGGAATGGGATAGATGAAACCGGCTTTCAATAGCTTCTCTATCTCTGCCTTAATGGTGGGTGCTTTTGTAGGATTCACTGCCCGTAAATGTTGTCGAACAGGCTTAGTGTTGGGATAAGTATTAATCTCATGCTTGACAATACGAGGGTCAGTACCTGGAATCTTGTCATAAGACCAAGCAAAAATATCACAGAATTCTTTAAATAGCTCGGTATATTCCAGAATCTCAACATGGGAACATTTCGCCCCAATATAGACATTCTCTATCATGCCAGGATTGTGAGAGATGTTGATAGGAATCATTGAATATATGTTTGCCATGCTTCCATCAGCCATCGGACTAGAAGAGATTAATGGAACCATAGGACTACCAACTCTCTGACTAAGAACCTCCCTAAAATCCTCACGCTCCAAACAGTCAAGCTCTGGAAGAAAGTACGATCTATGATGAAGTTTCTCCCATGGTGGCTCAACTCCCGACATAGCCTCAATAATCGCTTCATCTGAAGGGAAAACCGTATCAAGGCAGTCATGCATGTGAGAATACTATACTACCCATGTCGACAGCACATAAGGGTCCTCCTCCTCTGTCCGTGAAGAGGAAGGACTAGGCTTTGCAGTAGACTCGAGATTAGCTTGATAGGTTATCATGGTTGAAGGAAACTGCACATTCGTCATGACCGGCTCACTTGAAGTACTCGGTGTAGGAAGAATCCAAGGATCTTCCATATGACTTGTGTGAAAAGACACCGATCTCGTAGATGTCGAAGCCTCATCGAAACTAGATCCTATCATGAGGATCGGTGCAGGATAACTAAAGCTCCCGAAGATGCAGTAACAAATGGATTCTTGAATGTCATTTGATTAATTGTTACAATATTCCCATTATGTGGAAAGCTTACAATGTAGAACAAGGAAGAAGAAATGGCTTGCATACTGTACATCCAGTTCCTACCCAGCAAGAGATTGTAGTCAAGGGGCGCATCAACCACCTCGACCTCTATCGCAATGGTCTTCCCCCCCGAACGGAATTTAAGGGAAGGAAGGATGCCGTGAGGCCTAAAATATGTCCCATCAAATGTAGTTAACATAGTCGCTGATTTAGACAACTCAGGAGAACCCAGACACTTCCAACAGGACAAAGACATCACAGAAGCAGCAGCACCCTCATCAATCACAGTGCGTTTGACGGTCATATTAAGACATTCTACGTGAACCGAAAGAAACACATAGTAGGGAAAGAGAGGCTGAAGTCCTGCGGTTTCAAATTTGATCACAGAGGAAGAATCATCATCGTTCACACCAAGGGCAGAAAGCAATGCCTTCCTTTGCAAAGGACAACTCTGAAGCACTTCCAATGCAGACATCGCACAAGGAGTGTGGCCCAAATCCTCGACAACTGAATGATTCTAGGTGGCTGGGGTATTTGTATTATTCCCTGAATGCTTAAGGACTCCCTTAGGAATGTGAGGTGTAGCCTTAGGTTTATCCGTAGGTTTCTCAATGCGCAAAGGGGACCCTAGTGAATCAGGCTCTTTGCCTGGGTTGGGTTGTGATGAACCATAATCTTTCGCATGGGTCACAACTTTCGCAGCACGAACCATGTTAATGCACCCCCGACCACTAGTCTCCAGTGGATCATGATCATCATCAGACTGGTCATGGGACTTCAAGTTCATATTTTGATTATGTGGTAAAGGGTTAGTTAGCACAACTGGGCCCTGTGCCAAGAATCTCGAAGCTTCCTCAATACGAGGGCACAAGTAAGTGAGGTGATCATATTTACACAACTTGCAAGGGAACTTAACCTTACATTTAGCTTGCTTGTCCCCCCCAGCATTTATACCATTCTTGTCATCATTGTTAGCATTCTCATTCTTATTCCCACCCTTTCAATTATTTTTACCCTTTTTTCTATTCCGTCCGGGCTGCTGGTTACCCTTCTGGTCCGACAATTGCACAGAGAGTACACTCGTCGTTTGGGCAGCTTGAGATGAAGCCGTAGCTTGTACTGAATTAGATTGGTTGACTAACAATTGACTAACTTGTTTTGCAACTGAATTTGCAGGTTTCACACTTGCACAACCCATAATGCCATCGGCATGTGGTCCAGGTTTGACTTTGGGATCGAAACTGGAATGAGGAGCATTGGGAATAATATCATACAACAAACCGGACTGAGCATAAATCAAGTCCAGTTCATGTGCCCTAAAAATTGCTTGTTCCTCATTCTGCACTTCGGATGTGGAAAAATACTTCACTATATATGGCAATGATGACTTGAGGAACCACTTGAGGAGGAACTCCGGCGGTATAAAAGCTTTAATTAACCTCTTCTGTCTACGCCACTCTTGAATATGATCAGAAATATGTGTGGCTTTATCTTGCCAAAATGTCGACAAGAGTTCAGTACCAATGTCATAATACAATGGTAGTTGGAAGTGATTAAGAAAAATTATCTCAAGGTCGTTGAACAAAGCAAAAGCACCCGTAGGTAACTCTATATACCATTTCATAGCAGGCCCTGTGAGGGTGCGTTGAAATAGTATCAAACGGACTGAGTCCTGATGTAAGGAATTCAAAGAGCACCATAGGTGAAACGTACTAACGTGTTTGCTCGAATCCTCTCCCAGTTTTCCCTCAAACTTAGGTATGTCCAAAGGAAGTTTGGTAGGGACAGCCGGCCAAACCGGGTCATGAGCCACAGGATCATTCGTCAGTCTCGATAAGTCAGGAAGATTAAGCGTCACGAGGAAAGGGAGCCTAGGATGATGAGGTCGAAGGACCACTCCCTGATTCATATAGGGTTGATTACCACCATGGCCTTGGCCATAGTGTCCTCCTCCTGTATGACCCATATAGGGTGGTGTGGAAGCACCATAGTGCGGTGGACCTTAACTAGTAGGAGCTACAAAGCCGTAATTAGGAGAGTAAGCAGGTTGTTGATACCCGCCTCCATAAGGTGAAGAACCCTGTCCATACTGCATCCCATAATAGGGTCCATAGGTCATCGCATGCGATGCCCCATGAGACACTCTGTAGGCAGGAAGATATGCTCAAGAAGTAGGGATATACATACTAGAAGTAGGGATATACACCCCGAAAGTAGCAAGATGACCTATAGAAGTATGAACATATCCTCCTGAAGCAATGAGTGGTATGTAAACCTAAGACACAATCGGTCTAGTAACCATAGTATGGACCTGACTCATAGCCATGTGTTGACTTGAAGGACCACATGAATAAGGTGGAGGATGTACATTTGAAGAACTAGGGACCGAGGACGAAGGAATCTGAGTAATGATGTACATGCTACTGCCTATCGTCACTCGTCTCAGGTCTGGTATCCTAATCAGATCGCTAACTCTAGACCTAGGAGGGATATATGATGTAGCTTCCACCACTGGGATGGAAGGTGCAATGTGACTAGTGCTCCCAAACCTCTCCGCATGTTAGGGAATGAGAGTGCCCCCAGGTATAGTGTTAGGCTCGAATTCAGATTCGACATGAAATGCCAAATCATGGGTAGGAAAACCATACATAGCATAACTACCGTAGCTAGTGCTGGCAGGTTCAAAATGAGTCTCGGTGTCCTCCGGCATTCCATACTGGTAACGTGTCAATGGAGAATCAACCCTAGAGTGAGTAGGTCTATCGTGCATTGTTCCTATTTCAGAAATCACAGGACCTAACCCAGCCAAATCGGGTGAAGGATCATAAGTAGGAGTAAACTCCCCATCGTCTACACGAATGGGAGGAGGTGGTTCAAGAATATCCTCTAAATGGTCTCCCATGGTGTGTGAATCAATGTGCGACATAGTCTTCCTGGACTGTCTAGGTCTCTCTCTGAAAGGAGGAGGAGAAGTAGAAGGCGGAAGTCCTGCTAAACAATGGGAACGGTGAGGAGCCGCACCCAAATCCACAATGACTCAAAAAATAGAAAAGAATCTCTATTTACGTAAACCCTAGGCCAACTATCGTGCACAGAGAAATCACTAATAAAATCTAAATCTAAATGCAAGCAAACAAGGGTTGGATAAGTGAGCTCCTGAATGAAGCAGGTATGTCTCGACTAGGAGAGGCTTGAGACTCCCATACACAACAAGTGGAGGTACGTAACCAATTATCGTGGCCCTCAGCATCAACGCTTAAAGTGACTGTGCTGTCTAACCCCAACCTGGCCGGGACACCCGTAGAATAACCCCTGCAAAGTACCCCCTCGATACCCTAGGTAAGGCCACTAAGGTCACCTCAATATAATCAATGCTCAGGCCGACAGTCGTAGGCGGGATTGACCATATGGGCAAGGTAGCAAATCCCGAAACTCTCAAAAGCGCCCCCAGATACGAATACAATCCTGAAAATATCTCCGCTGCTACTCAATTATGACTAGGGGTCATCCCAATCAATAAATGCTCACACTACCTCGTGCTTAGATCCCTTTTGAGAGGAGGATCGTGAGAAACACTGGTTATAACAAGGATTTCACACGCTCACCTAGACAAACACATACATGTTGTTGTTTAGTGATCTTGGAGGATTGACTTACAATGAACTATTCCAAGATCCTAAGACCTAAGCTTTTTGGTGCACCCTATAAAAGAAAAGAGTGTAGTTCATTTTAATTTAGTGTTGATTTTATTTGGCTTTATTACTCAAAAACGGGATATGGTCGTGCAACTAATGGTGTTATGATGCAACATGAAGTAAAATGTGCACCTAACAATCAATGCAAATGCATTGTGTCCATGAAAATAGGGTATGCTACTACGTGAAATGCACAATTCTTCTTCAAATGATGAACGTAAATTTTCCTATATGAAGTCCTAACTAGTACTCCAAAGCAAATCTAGTGCAAGTACAATGCAAAGTGTAAAAATGCAATGCATGATGATAAGCAAATGTTTTTGAATTTTTTGAAATAAAATGAGATGCAAAAAGAAAAAGAATGATTCTATGACCCATAGACTCTACAAGAACACCCAAACAGCACTCAAGCAAAGCACTAAGGTAAAAGAACTCTAATGCACTAATCTCAAAAAAAAAATCGAAAATTCCATGACAAGAAACTTCTTAAAAACAAATTTATCCTAAAAAAAAACGTTTTTGGTCAAAAACAAAGGTCTAAACAGACTCGGGCAGTGCCAAAGGAGACTCAACAATTATCAAAATTCACCCAGCAACCAATTATCTTCCACAAAAAGGAAAAAGCAAGGGCATACGTGACTGTTCGTAGTAAACCCGCGTGTATACGCGACTGTGAGTTAAAAACTCACGTACAGGAAGAAAGGTGTATAAAATCAAGGCAAACAGACAGGCTAAGACAAAATTCACACCAATCAAACTCTACCAGGCATACATGCCCCCAGACCCGACACAAAAACAAGAGAGAAAGAGCAATTCAAATTCATTGAATTCTGATAAAACAATCCCCAAAGGACAACTACTAGGAACTCCCCAGTAGAGTCGCCAATTCTGTTACAGAGAGAAATTCCTATGGCTTGGGTTACCACAACAGATAGCTTTACTCTAGAAATAAATCCTTTCCAATATGCAATAGAAATTAAATGTCTAACACTAAAGGATCAGGCCTCGTACCTTATTCCGGATGGTTGAAGTAGATACATGTTGAGCTTTCCAATCTTCAGCTTGAATTGATATATTACTTCCTCAACAACAAGTAAACAATACAATCATTCTATATATCATGGTGTTAGATCTATTCTAGCATATATAGTCAATAATGTAAAAGCATTTGACATAATCCAATGGATAAAATATTCATTCAAACACACATTATTGGACAGGAAAAGATATTTCTATTAATATAAATTAGAGATTACAAGATACAACCTCTGACGGCACGTCTACGAACTGGAGAAACTGAATCCCCTACTTGGGCCTCCACCACTTCAATCCTCCATCTCTCGATAGCAAGCTCACACGCAAAAGGAAAGCTTGGGAAGAACACAAAAGTGATCCAAGGGACAAAGGGATGTAGACTCAAGCATAAGTTCCAACAACAATGGACTATAGTTTCTTTGCTCTCAATTCTCTCTTATGCCTTCAATGTACCAAGGGGTTCCTTATATATCTTTTCAAGGGGTAATGAAAGGTCGAATATGAGCGATCTCAAGGCATAGGGAAGGCCAGGAGTCGAGTGAGTCAGATCCATGTCAAGGAAAACTCGAAAAGTATTTGGATTATGCACACATCCCGATGTACATGGTTTTAGTGGTCAAACCCACGTATATACGCGCTTATAGGTTTAAAAGTCACGTGTATCATTTTGCATATGTTTTTAGGGATGATCACGGAAACATCAAAGGACAAAAAATGGTCCATGGGGTCTAAGGAGTCTGCAGCGGGACATGGGAAGGCCATACAAAGTGTGATTCACCTGGAGTGGTGAAATCAGCTATAACATGTTTCCATCAGCCATCGGACCAAAATAGCTTAATGGAACCACATGACTACCAACTCTCTGACTAAGAACCGCCCTAAAATCCTCATGCTCCAAACGGTCAAGCTCTAGAAGAAAGTACGATCTATGATGAAGTTCCTCCCATGGTGGCTCAACTCCCGACATAGCCTCAATAATCACTTCATATGAAGGGAAAACCGTATCAAGGAAGTCGTGCGCATGAGAAGACTGTACTACCCATGTGATGAGATGTGACTAGAGTGATGAGATGTGATGCTGGTTATGATGTGTCAAGATATGATGCTTGTATGGATGTGTTCATGGCATGATGATCAATATGTGATGCTACATGATGGTGATATTCCATGGATAATGATAATGTTGATTTAGTTGTGAGAAATTCCTATGACGTATAGACTTATAAGTCAATTTTATAGATGTATTGTTGTGTTAGGTAATACTTTCCTTGTTAAGAGGGACTGTTTAAGAAATGTAACTATGGAAGATATTCTATTTTGTATTATTATTGTTATTACCCCTTCTAAATATGTTGTTCCTATGATTAGAGATGTCATTGATGTAATTGGTTATGTAAAGACTTGAGGTAAAACCTCTATTGTAAGTTGGTTCAGTAGTACCCACAAAAGTATTATTAAAATGTAATTTTGAGTCTCCCAAGGAAAGTCAACCCTGATTGGGAGGATAAGTCAGCCTTGTTGGTTTATTAAGATTCTCCAATGATCTATATAAATAGGGGAGGCACTTCCCTCAGTTGGACACACACAGAACTCAAGCAGTTGTGCTAGGAGAGAAGAAAAAAAACCATCTAGAGGAAAGGAAATAGTGTAGTCTTGTTCTTTGGGTCTTACACTATACTTGGGTGAAGTCTATATAGAAATAGTTTTGTTGGGTTTTCTTCCACAAGGGTTTCCCAAGATAAATATGTGTGTTCTCATTTTGTTTTGATGTGCTTGTTATTCTTTCAGTGATCCTTTGTTCGATTTGAAAGGAAAACTTAACATATTCATATGATTGTGGATCATATTCAATCATCAGATAAAACTTCTCAACAAAGCTTGGATCTTTGACATAGAGTGCACTCTGGAACTAAGATCTAGTTCTCCTAGAATCACTAGGATTTCCAACTAATTCCCCAGCTGCTTGAATGGTATTTGATTCCCACTTAGGTCTTGTAGGAGTGTTTGGATCTCCAATTAAATCGTCATTATTAGATATATCAAAACCATGTATATTATTAGGGTCTTCACTTACAATCATAGGTGGTGGTGAAGATGATTCTTCAATTTCAGCTACTGGCATAGGCTCTTCTTCAAATTGAACACTCCTTTCGATGAAATCTTTTTTAGTGTTCATGTTGATAATTTTGTACCCTTTGGAATATTTTGAATACCCATCAAATAAGCATTCTTGGCTTTGGGTCTGAAATCATTTCTCTTTTCGGGTAGAACTCTATCCCAAGATATAGAGCCGAAAATATTGAAGTAGGATACATCAGGCTTATGTCCACTCCAAGATTCAAAATGAGTTATTCCACCCAAGGATTTGTGAGGAACCCTATTCTATATATATACTACATAATTGATTGCTTCATCCGAAAAATTTGGTGGCAAATTTTTATACTCCATCATGCAAGTGGCCATCTCTTTGAGATATCTATTCTTCTTCTTAGCAAAATCATTCTACCAAGGTGTGTAAGTAGTAGAATGCTGCATATGGATACAACATATATTCACAAAATTGTATGAATTTAGATTTGACATATTCACCACCATTATCAGATTTAAGGAACTTGATCTTTCTTCTAGACTGGTTCTCTATTAGGCCTTTAAAACCATTGAAGAGGCCAAACATTTATGAATTGTACTTGAGGAAGAAGACCCAATAGTATCTGGAAAATTCATCAATGGAGGTTAGGACATATTTGGTCATTGACATATGAGGGAAAGGACCAGCTATATCACTATGAACAAGCTCAAGTAGTGCAGACGTTTGCTCATTACTGTCTCTCTCATATACTTATGCCTTGGATTTTTTCTTAGGATGCATCCTTGACATACTCCTTTACAAAACTTGATTTTGGAAAACCCCATGACCATATCTTTGTCACACAAATAAGATATATGCTTTTAGTTTAAAATGCCAAACCTTTAATTCCATAACTTGTTATATTCATCAACATGAGTCAGGAAAGAAAATGGGTTTGAGATCGCATGAAGTGTGAGAACTTGTAAACTTTGGAGCAATGACCAACAAAATATTTTTCTATGACTCTACGATTAGAAATATCATATATTTCTACGTTTTTGTGAGTGAAGACAACCTTATTGGGAGACCTAGTGTGGGTCATCTGATAAACTGACATGATTTTGGCACCAAGGATTGGGATATAAAAAAAAATATTGAACGAACCATGTTCAAGATATATTCTACACTTCCCTTTTATTTAAATTTCAAAGTCATCTCCCAATACAATCTTAATACCATTAGAAGCATCAAGAGATGAGAAGGCCTCCCTTGTTGAAACCATATGTGTTCAAGCTCCAGAATCTTACAGTGTTTTCTACCAGGACATGAACTCTCTCCTTGTATTCAACATTTGATCCTCCCTCCTTCTTTTCACCTTCAAGAAGAGAGCTATTATTCTTTTAATGGAGTTGAGTTAGCATATCAATTTTTTTCTTCATGTAGGAGATCTATGGATGGAATCCCCTATTACAATATTCACATTTGCTCATCTCACCTTTTCATTTCTTCTTATGGGAATTCTTGTTGAATATTTAATACTCCTCTTGAGACTTTGATTTGCCTCTCTTTTGACCAAGATCCTTCTTTGGATTATCCTTCTTCTTTCCTTTGTAATATTTCTTTGAATATCCAACAACCAAAGCTTGATCTTTGGAAGGTGTAATGGTGCCCATCATGACCAACTTGTCTTTCTCCTTGGTCAAAGATTCCATGAACTCTACAAGTGAAGGAATGTTGTAGTTTCAAATAGTTAGCTTTGTGGCATGGAAGGCCGAAAGAAATACTAAATAATCAGGTCCTAACAACCACTGAACATCATGTTGGGAAATCACCCCTCGATGGGAGCCATTTTGAGCATAATTTATTTTAGTTTCGAGCTCGTTAAACCATGAAATGACCCTTTAAGCATATTTCTTATTCTGTTACAAGCTCGTTAAATATTAAGTAGATACATTGAGCATTCTTTCAACTGATCTTTGATCTTGTTAAAAACAGTAAGATGGTGTTGAGCTTACTTTTCATTTTTCATGCTCTGGTTAAAACATGAAAACTGGTTTGAGCTTACTTTTAATTTTTCGTGCTTTGGTTAAAACATGAAAATTGGTTTGATCTTACTTTATCACTTTTTTCTGCTCTGGCTTCGAACATGAAAAAGGTTTCAAGTGCATTTTATGCCTTTAGCGTGCTCGTTAAAAACTCAGTGAAAAGGTATTGGGTATAGTTTTACTATTTTTCATACTCGTTAAAATTGGATTATGAAAAAAGAACCCATTCCATAGTTATATTTAAGCTCTTCTCAGTCTCCTTAAAAGCACAAAAATATTGCCAAGCGATCTTGTTACGTTCACGCTTCTAAAAGTTTCAGAACGGTCGACTAGTCGGTGGTAGGTTATCTCCTTTTCGGACCGATTAGGCCTATTTACGAAAATTGACCATTTGGAGTCTTCTTAGTCATTTTAGAATCTCTAAACATGAAACGACAAATGAGTGCACTTTCATCAGACTCGTAAAATCAAACGATGAAGGACCCTTTCTAGGAATGAACCCCTCCTTTCTTAGGTTCATAAAACACATGATATTGGAGTCTTCTGAAGGATGAGCTATATTGAGCGCTTGTTATACTTTTCCATCTCGTTAAAAAGCAAAGAGGTACTCATCAATTATGATGAGAAAATTAAGGAAAGAGTTTGTATTTTGTTATGGAAGTACATAATCACTCTTGAACATGGAAGTCATTTGCATATGCATTTCAGCACTTGGGTAATCCATTTGTCTTTGAGTCCGACTAATTCCTAGGGTATTCTTACTCCTTTGAGTTGTCCCAGAATACTCTCACCGTCAGTTGAATTGGGGGATTGGTATCATTCTTGTGTCAATACTGCCAAGTCATGCCATGCTCATGTTCAAGAGAATTTTGTTGATTTGTTTACTATTTGCAGTCATTTTTACCTTCTATCATGTCGTTCATCTTTTGTTGGGGTGCGCACCTTAACAGTCCTTAATTTTGGTAACTCTGCGATTTTTGTGGAATTTTGTAAGTGGAGTTGCGACTCAAAATAGTCTTAGGGGTGTCAGGGTTGATTCAAAGCCCTCTTTTTGTAATTAACCCATGGTGTAAGTCTAGGGTTTAGGGTTCGGGATGCCCATGGTTTAATCCCATGGTTTTGTAATAAGTGCACTTGTATAAATAAGCACTTTTGTAAAAGAGTCAGGTTAGGCTTTTAATGTAAGATGATTTGATGCGAAGCTAAGGCTAGTTTTGTAAGAAAGGTTAAGTCCCAGCTGTGTGCGTGGATGACCTCTGCAGCTGTGTGCGTAGAGGGTTTTGGGTGATTAAGAGGATCTGCAGCTGTGTGTGTAGAGATCTGTAGCTAAGTGCGTAGCTTGAGGAATCGAAGGGATCTGTAGTTGAGTGCGCAGATCAAAACTGTGGTTTTTGTAAAGAGATTGAATAAAACATAGTTCTGTGGACGTAGCCCCTAAACTGGGGGTGAACCACGTTATATCTTGTGTTGTGTTTCTTTTGTGTTGTCTCTGTTATGTTCTTTTATGCATTGATAAGTAGATAACTAATAAGTAATATCACTGCTAAATACTAACTTCGCTGTGAATTCCCAGTTAAGGGTTAAGCAAGACACTGTTTGTTTATCTAACTGCGAAGCTATATAAGTGAATGCCGAAGATATGTAATGTATGATTATTATTTGTTAAAAGGATAAAGGTACAGTAATATCCCTCTTCTGCTTGCAGAAACCTGATTCTGCGGCATCCCATAGCTGTTTCGGGTGAGACTACAACCTGTTCGCAGGTTGTTGCCGAAAGGACCAACACTGTGGGTCTTTTGTTGGTGCAAAGACAAAATTATAGAACCTGGGTCTGCCCTAATCCCAACAAATTGGTTCCGTTGCCGGTTGAACTCAGTATCTGCTCAGAGGGGTTTACGCCGTACCTAGAGGGCTATGTTTTGGAGACCCTCAATGAAAGAAATAGGTGATTGGATTGAAGAGACTTATTTGAAATTTTCTGAACAAGAGAAAAAAGATCCGCGTCGCAGTTTAGACGAATTTTTACAAAGGTACATTTTTTCTGATGTTTATGAAATTTTCTTTGGTAGTATCCACATAGATTTGCACCAGTGGTTATCCAGGTTGACAGAGAGAAAGACGAACTTCCAAGAAGGTCAGTTTTTTGATGGGACCCCCGCAAGAATTAATATATTGAAAAGAGTGAACAACGAGATATCCCGAGCTGTTGATTTCTGGACAATGCGAACCCTTGAAGCATTTGTGACGGAGTTCACCATCAACACAAGTACTTCCTTCAGCGAAGCTGAATGACAGTTTTTCAAAGGACCAAGGGGTAAGTACTTAAATTCATTTAATTTGAAAATTAAAATGCTATTGGCTGAAAAAGGTATATTTCTCATTGAATCAGACTGTTAGATTTAGTAGTACTAACTTATGTTTGGAAGTCAAAGTGACTTCGACGAGCAAAGTGGTTTGCTGCGAAGTGGTAAAAGATACAAGAGGAATTTTCGATCCTATACCCTAGGTCAGAATACCAAGTATACCCTTGTAAGTTTAGCAGACCCGATGCCCAACGAAACCCCTTCTGTTGGAAACCCTCTGGTAACCCCGCAACGACGCCCTGTTATCCCTGAGAACCTGTCGCAGTCTGAAAGTAACCCTAGCCCAAGTATTCCTGTCGTAGGTAAGTCTACCCCCGTAAGTTCTCCCCCGCCTACTACCAGTCCCCCTCCCTCCCCACCTAGATCTGTGATGGCCCATATGAATGATGACATTAAGCTCTTAGTGTTTAAAGGAGCTGTATCAGAGGATCCATAACAGTTTTGGTTCTTATGTGAAGCCGTGTGGACTGCTAAGAACATTACGGATCAAGATACAAGAAGAGCGTAGCTGGTTACTTCTTTTAGAGACTGCGCTTTGACCTAGTTCATGAAGTTTTCCAATACTCAGAACCATGTCTTGGATGATATCAAAGCAGCAATGATAAAGGAATTTTAGAAGCCTAAATTAGAGTCGCAGTGTATCACTGAACTAAAGGAAATTTAGCAGAGGCGAGGAGAATCAGTGTGGGACTTTGATCAGAGGTTCAAAGTTCTGCTAGATCAAGTCAGTTTCACTATTGGACCAATGCAGCATAAATAATGGTTTATTGCAGCTTTGTTATTGCATATCAGGACTCCACTCATGCAACAGAAGGTTGCTGATCAGCAAGAGGCTTTGGAAATTGCTATGAAGCTTGAAACAGCTCCTGTCGAAGATAATTCTGGTATAGCTCAAATACAAGCGCAGTTAGCAGCAATGGCCTTGGAGTTGCATGACATGAAGAAAGGAAAAGCTGTTCAAGAAGAGGTTTGGTGTACATGATTTCGAACAGAAGGACATGACAAAGAACAGTGTCCTGCGGTAAGAAATTACCTGAATTCTGGTGCACCAAACCCATTCAATCCTAGTGTTCTATATTATGAGATCTGTAGGACAACTAGCCAGCATCGACCTGAAGACTGCTATCTACTACAGAGATATGTGCAAGTACCTAAGAACCCCTATTGCAAGTTCTGTAAGTCAGTTGGACACAATGAAGATGAATGTCACAGTTTTGACCTCATGAGAGAACGAACCTATGACGCTTATAGGGTACAAAACAATGGACAAGAGGGATATGGTTACCGTGGTAGTACCTCAGGTCGAGGTACCTTTGGAGGTCATGGTCGTGGTGGTATGCCTGGAAGAGGTCGAGGCTAGGTGGTGTGCTATAACTGTAATCAGGTAGGACATCTAGCTAGAGACTATCGGAACCCAACTACAACATGTCGATATTGCAGAGCAGTCGACCATGTGATTGAGCAATGCCCACAGCTGATAGCCAAGATACAAGAAATAAATAGCACTCCTACACAGAATATTTAGATGATTGTTGTAGAGCAGAGACCTGTTCCAGCCATTAATGTTGTTACAAGGAGTGGCGCTACGATGCAAATACAGAATAAGGAGAAACAAACTGATGAGGCTTGGGTTCATAAGGCCCCAGAGAAAATTACAACCTTCGATGTGGGAAGAGAAAAAGAGACATTTCTAGAAGCCACGAATGAATTTGTTGATCCGAGCACACTAGTAGCACCTGTGCAACAGCATCAGCAGTAGTCACAGTCTCAAGAAGCCTCGACGGATAAAGTAAGTACGCTGTCTTCATTTTTACAGAGTTGCATGAAGCTCTTAATAAAATAGAATGCTTTAAATGAGTTATAGAAAGTTATTGCTTCTTTCGAACCTCAGCGAAGCTCTAGTAAGGAAAAAAATATCAATAGAGTTAGAAGAACTGGAAGAGAAATGAGATTGCATGCTCAGATAGGAGAATATGACATGGCTGATATCATATTAGACCTAGGATTAGAAATCAATGTCTTAACTAAACAGACATGGGAACAAATGGGAAAACCTACCATTGAATGGTCCCCTATACAGTTGAGATTAGCCAATCAGTAGAAGATTGTGCCCCTAGGAATATTCTCTAGTGTCCCAGTAGACATTGATGGAGTCAGTACCTTAGTAGATTTTGAAGTCATTGAGATAATTGATGATAGTAACCCCTATCCAGCCTTGCTAGGAATTGAGTGGGCAAAAGACAATTCTGTAGTAATCAATCTTAAGAACAGACAAATGACTTTTGAAGGAAAATGCTTAAGAGTCATAGTCCCCTTGGACCATTCTCAAGGAGAAAGGTACATAGAGCCAGTCAGAGATGAGGATCAGGATGTTTTGGATCATATCTACAACATCACAGCTAAAGAGGAAGATTATGTTAACCCTACTACTGAAGGTATCATGGATTGGCAGTGTGACAGCTCCTGCATGACGGATTCAGATGACGGTTGTTGGGGCGTGCACCCTAACAGTCCTTAAGGTGGGTAACTCCGCGGGTTTTCGGGAGCTTGTAAGCGGAGTTACGGCTCAAAATAGTCTTAGGGGTGTCGGGGTTGAGTAAAAACCTTATTTTGTAATAAACCCATGGTTTAAATCCAGGGTTTAGGGTTCGGGGTAACCATGGTTTAAGTCCATGGTTTTGTAATAGTGTGCTGTATAAATAGGCACTCTTGTAAATAAGTCAGGTTAGGCTTTTTTGTGTAAGATGAATTGATGCGTAGCTAAGGCTATTTTGTAAGAAAAGGTTAAGTCCCAGCTGTGTGCGTGGACGACCTCTGGAGCTGTGTGCACAGAGAGTTTTTGGGTGATTAAGGAAATCTGCAGCTATGTGCGCAGAGGCCTACAGCTGTGTGCGTGGCTTTGAGGAATTGAAGGGATCTGCAGCTGAGTGCACAGATCAGAACTGTGGTTTTTGTAGAAAGTTGAATAAAACACAGTTCTATTGACGTAACCCCTACACTAGGGGTGAACCACATTATATCTTGTGTCGTGGTTCTGTGTGTTGTTTCTGTTGTGTTCTTTCATGCATTAATATCTATATATCTGATAAGTAAAGATCACTGCTAGATAATAACTTCGCTGTGAATTCCCAGTAAAGGGTTGCGTAAGGAACTGTTTGTTTATCTAACCACGAAGCTAAATAAGTAAATGTTAAGCTCTGTGATGTATATTTGTAATCTGTTTAAAAGCTAAAGGTACAGTAATATCCCTCTTCTACTTGCAGAAATCTGGTTCTGCGGCACCCCATAGTAGTTTCGGGTGAGACTGCAACCTGTTCGTAGGTTGTTGCCGAAAGGGCCAACTCTGTGGGTCTTTTGTTGGTGCGAAGTTAAAGGTATAAAACCCGAGTCTACGCTATAGCCCAACAAATTAGTTTTGTTGCCGGTTGAACTCAGTATCTGCTCAAGAGGGGTTTACATTGTACCTCGAGGGCTATGCTCTGGAGACCCTCTGTGAAGGAAATCGGTGATTGGCTTGATGAGACTTATCTGAAATTCGCTGAGCAAGAGAACAAAGATCCGCGTCGTAGTGCAAACGAGTTTTTACAAAGGTATGTTTTTTGTGATGTTTATGAAATTTTCTTTGGTAGTATCCACATAGAGTTGCACCAGTGGTTATCTAGGTTAACAGAGAGAAGGATGAACTTCCAAGAATGTTAGTTTCCTTCTTGGACCCCCGCGATAATTAATAGACTAAAAAGGGTGAACAACGAGATATCCCGCGCTGTTGATTTCTGGACAACGTGAACCCTTGAAGCATTTGTGATGGAGTTCTCCATTGACACGAGTACTTCCTTTAGTGAAGTCGAACGCTAGTTTTTCAAAGGACCAAGGGGTAAGTTTTTGAATTCATTTAGTTTGAGAATTAAAATGCTATTAGCTGAAAAAGGTATATTGCTCATTGAGTCAGACTGTTAGATTTTGTATTACTAACCTATGTTTGCAAGTGAAAATACTTTCGACGAGCAAAGTGGGTTGCTGTGAAGTGGAAAAAGGTACAAGAGAGATTTTGGATCCTATTCCCAAGGTCAACATACCGAGTATCCCCCTGTAAATCCCGCAGATTCAGAACCCGAAGAAACCCCTTCTGTTGGAAACCCTCCGGTAACCCCGCAGCGAAGACCTATTATCCCTGAGAACCCGTCGCAGTCTGAAAGTCACCCTGGCCCGAGTATTCCTGTCGCAGGTCAGTCTACCCCAGTAAGTTCCCCTCCGCCTACTTCCAGTCCCCCTCCCTCCCCACCTAGACCTGCGATGGCCCATATGCATGATGACATTAAGCTCCCTATTTTCAAAGGAACTGGATCAGAGGATCTAGAACAGTTCTGGTTTTTAAGTGAAGCAGTGTGGACTGCTAAGTACATTATGTATCGAGATACAAAAAGAGCACAGCTGGTTACTTCTTTCAGAGACCGTGCTCTGACCTGGTTCATGAAGTTCTCCAGCACTCAGAACCATGCATTGGCTGATATCAAAGAAGCAATGAAAAATGAATTTAAGAAGCTGAAATCTGAGTCGCAGTGTATCACTGAATTGAAAGAGATTCAGTAGAGGCGTGGAGAATCAGTGTGGGAATTTGATCAAAGTTTCAATTTCTGCTAGACCAAGTCAGTTTCCCCATTGGAACTGTGCAGTACAAGGAATGGTTTATTGCAGCGTTGCTACCGCATATCAGAACTCCACTCATGCAACAAAAGGTTGCTCACCAGCAGGAGGCCCTGGAAATCGCGATGAAGCTTGAAACCGCTCCTGTTGAAGATAACTCTGGTATCGCTCAAATCCAAGCGCAGTTGGCAGCAATGGCCCTGGAGCTTCGCGATATGAAGAAAGGAAAAACCGGTCGCGAAGAGGTCTGGTGCACACAATGTCAGACAGAAGGTCATGACAAGGAATAGTGTCCTGTGGTAAGAAATTACCTAAATACTGGAGCGCCAAACCTGTTCAACCCTACTATTCTATATTGTAAGATCTGTTGGACAACTGGCCAGCATCGATCTGAGAATTACTATCTGCTACAGAGGTGTGTGCAAGTCCCCAAGAACCCTTACTACAAATTCTGTAAGTCCGTAGGACATAATGAAGATGAGTGTCACAGTTATGATCTCATGAGAGAACGCACCTATGATGCCTATCGGGTACAAAATGAGGGACAGAGTAATGATGGCTTTGGCTACCGTGGTGGTGCATCAGGTAGAGGTGGTTTTGGAGGCTGTGGTCGTGGTGGCATGGCTGGCAGAGGTCGTGGTCAGGTGGTGTGTTATAACTACAACCAAGCCGGACATCTGGCTCGCGACTATCGAAACCCGACTACGACATGTCGGTATTTTCGTGCAGTAGATCATGTGATCGAGCAGTTCCCGCAGTTGATAGCTAAGATTCAGGAAAGAAATAGTGCCCCTACTTAGCATCTTCAGATGATTTTCGTTGAGCAAAGACCTGCCCCAACCATTAATGTTGTTACTAGAAGTGGAGCTATGACGCATATACAACCTGCCGAGAAACAACCTAACGAGGCTTGGGTTCGTAAGGCCCCTGTGAAAGTCCCCGCCTTTGATATTGAAAGAGAAAAGGAGACATTCATGGAAGCCAAGAAATATTTTGTGGATTCTATCCCAGCAGTAGCACCTGCGCAGCCACATTAGCAGCAGTCGTAGCTGCAAGAAGCTTCGACGGATAAAGTAAGTATACTGTCCTCCTTTTTATAGAGTTGTTTGAAACTTTTAAGAAATCAGAATGCTTTAAGTGAGTTGCAAAAAGTTATTGCTTCCTGCGAACCTCAGCAAGGATCTGGCCAAGCAAAATCTGTTCATAGAGTCAGAAGAACTGGTAGGGAAATGAGGTTGAATGCTCAGATAGGAGAGTATGAGATGACTGATGTGATCTTGGACTTAGGGTCAGAAGTCAATGTCCTAACCAAGAAAACTTGGGAACAAATGAGAAAACCTACCCTTGATTGGTCCCCTATATGGTTTATATTAGCAAATAAACAGAAGATTGTGCCCCTAGGACGATTTCCTCATGTTCCAGTAGATATTGATGGAGTCTGTACTACAGCCGACTTTGAAGTTATTGAGATCATTGATGACAGCAACCCCTATCCAGCCTTGCTAGGTATTGAGTGGGCACTCGACAACGATGCAGTCATTAAACTTAAGAAGAGAAAAATGATTTTCAAAGGGAAAGAGATGCGAGTCATCGTACCACTGGATCCCTCACAAGGAGCAAGATACACAGAACCACTCAGAAATGAAGAGCAGGATGTTTTGGAGTACATCTATAACATCACAGCAAAGGAAGAAGATTATATTGACCCCAATGCCGAAGGTATTATGGATTGACAGTGTGATAGCTCCTGTATGATGGACTTAGATGATGGTTTAGAGAACTGGTAGAACCGATTGTATGAGCTCCATGGACACAGATGTGCCAGAATTACCAAGTCTCTCAGATGGCTTACAAGATCCTTACCCATTTTTGATGGTTTGACAGACCCAAAAGAGTTTAGTGCGACAGTCTCAGAACAGATATTGGATTCACAGACACGGGAGAATCTAGATTCAGCACTCTGTGCCACCGTAGCACGATGGAGGGATAACCATAAGAAGTACATTCCTAGTTGGGAAGCTTGTCAGAAATCTTTTCGCCTAAGTTTTGTGGCTCAGCTCCAGGAGGTGTGTAGTAGGTTTGATGGGCAGAGTGGGCTGCAGGAACACTTGGAGCACTGTTACGAAGCATGGAAACATGTACCTCGATGGGCACATAGGATTGTACATATCCGGGCATCTGTAGCAGAGAATTGGTATATGGAGGTCGGGCCTCGGCATGCTAATAGGTCTGGTGACAAAGAAATCACCAAGTACTAACCTGTGGGATCGAAGCTCATAGCTTGGCTGCAGAATTTGTCAAGATGTGCCGAAGGTCAATATGGTGTCGATGGTCCTTATTGTGACGCAGCTGCAGACCTGGCTGCGCTGCAACCCAAAAGTTGACTATTGGAACACTGCCGATTTGGCGGCACCGGTACTTTAATTTCCTGAATTGCCTGTCCTAGTGATATCCGTTGAAATCTAGCGTCGTGGCAACAGGACCTCTATCAGATTTAGCGCCTTCAATGCACATTTATGGCAGATTTGGTTGATGGATTGTATATGAAGACACCGGGGTGCGGGGAAATCTCATTTCGCATTTCCTTGAGTTTTACAATTGAACCCATGTCAGCTGATCGTGAACTCCAGGACCTATTGAGAGAATTTGAACAGACAGGTCTGCAGCACATCTTCACCCCCCAACCAGAGCCTGTAGCCCGTGAAGAGACTCTACCAACACCGACTCTGCCAATGCAGACACGATTTGCCAGGAAACAGTTCAAGCCAGAAGTTCGTTCTAAGCAAAACGAAGATCGACAGAAACAATCTGAGAAAACATCAGAGGATCCTGGAATGGCTCCGTCTGGTTCAGCAGAAAGCCCAATTGAAGGAGAGGAGAACATTGCACCGCATCGGAAACCATATCTTCAACCTATTTGACCACGAGTTAAACCACCTTGGTGGAATGCTAAGTTCATTATATGCACCCCCTCGCTGCCCCTAGGTGTGTAGCTGGTTGGAACAATGACAGGGAAAATAGATAGGCTTAAGTATGCTAACCACGACACAAGTGACCGTGGGAAGTTTCCACAATTCGCACCTGCCCAATACTTGCATTTCGTTAAATATCAAGAAACTGGGGCGACCTTATTGGAAGTAAAACAGTGGGCTGCTGGCCTGGATCTAGCCGATTTGTTGAAAATGCTTGATGTTCCCCATTTTGGTCGTAGCACACAGGTCACCATCGTGGTCAAGCAGCTGCTGGCGTTAGTGCATGACGACTACCTATGGATCGGTGACAAGAAAATTCTTATTAATGGTGAGCTCATTCATAAGATCACAGGATTACCAATGGCAGGGCCTGATCCGGGGACAAAATTTCCCTCAAAGCACGGAGATACAAAGCTCGCACAAAGCATGAAGGAGCGCTTTGGCCTAACGAAGGGGAAACACGGGTATCACACTTCTGCGATTCAAGAGTAGAACATTCGTTTCACAGCTGAGCTCTTAGCATGCAAAATTATGCGGAAATGCAGACCAACTGAAGTGCCTACCCTGGTCATCAGAATTACTATCAACTGCGCCGAAGGCTACAACTACAACTGGGCAGCGTATCTTGCGAAGGAATTCCTTGAAGACGCTCGCGACGCGCAGGAGAAAGGTAGGCCCTTCCACTACTCATGGTTTATTGTCCTCATCGCACTGGTAGGATGGCAAGAACCTACTAAAGCATAGTTTGCTGCTGTACTGGCGCACATGCCTGGTGCAGCCAAGTACGCATCGCTGTGGGTTTCACCAATAGATGACAAACTATGTATTTGCATTTTATATGATGAGTATCTCGTATGAGATTATAAACATCCCATGGCTCAGTAATGAGTTGTTCTCTTAGTATGATGGAGCGGTCAATTTCAGGGCCGATATACACCATATTTTTATCCAGGCTTGCGCAGATAAGAAGCATCAATGGTTTAAGTTTCCATATGTAGTGACTAAATATGACATCCTAGATGTAGTACAGTAGTGGCTGGTAGAATGGTTAAAAGAAGCAGGAACAAAAACTAAGATTCCTGTTCCTCCTGTCACCGATATGGGTGTAGGCCCCAATCACACACAGCAGCAAGACCCTCCCGAAGACAGTGATGAACAAACTGAGTCACAGCAGACTGAAAGCGACCAGGGAGGAGATGGTGGAAATGAAGACGACAAAGAATAAGCAGACAACTCGGTTAAAACTACTTCAGACCCTAATAGGCAGCATAAGCACAAGACACCGGAAGCAGAGGAAGTAAACAAACCACAGTCCCGAAAGAAAACAAAGGTGTCGAAGGACAAGAATATTGTCGAAGAGGATGGCTTGACAAGTGAGGAGCTTTCTTAGGCTCTGTCGAAGTCCACAAAAACTCTCACCTAGAAATGGTCAGAATTTGCAGATATGCACCTACAGGCCCTCACCGGTGTAGCAAAGCACGTTTCAGAGCTGAAGGACTTAGTGGAGAAATCATTGACTGGCGCTTCAGCAAGTAGTGCCCCAGTTGCCGCGCATCCAGACCTTAGGCAATGGCCAGCCAAAGATAACAAAGGACAAGTGTCCAGCGCAGCTCTCATATTAATGGATGCAGTGTCTCGTTTAGAGATGAGTATGAAGGTCAAAATAGATTACACTAAGATGTCCATGAGAGAGCTACACCTCTGTCAGTTAGCAATTATGAAGGAAATCCAGGCTCGAGACCAATATTCACAGATGCAGTTAGAAAATGCCATAAGTCAGCAGCAGGGCTTCGCAACGTAGCTAGAGGCAGTAGAGCAGAGAAAGAGGGATGCTGAACGTAAGTGGATTACACTGGTATGAGTTTTGGATGAGGCATGTCGAAGTCTTCCTAACTTCAACGTACAGCTGGTAGAAGAGCCAGAACAAAGATTAGTCAGGATGAAAGACTACGCGCAGCAGTATCGTAGTGAAAGTGAGAAGCTCAAAGCAGCACATGAGACTCAGATCGTGGAGCTTCAACTGCGCATCCCCCCAGAAACTCCCCCTGAGGTCAAAGAACAACACCGCACAGACATTCAGGCATTCGCAACAAAAATTTCAGATATTGTGGGTAGCGCAGCAAAGATGCTCGGAGATAGTATCGAGGCTTGGACCACCCTACAGGAACATCCAGAAATAGGACAGCTGCAAGAAATCATCAAGCAACGACAGGCCGAGTTGGATGTCGTAAAAGCAAAAATTAAGACTCTGCCACCTATGGAGAAAATGCTCAAAGTAAAGCGCAGCAAGGAACTCCAGCAGGAAATTGAGTCGTGTAGGGTGAAAGTAATAGAGTTGGAAAAATCTATACAGCCACTTGTCAGTGAGGCTTTGGAATTAAGTACTGCTATGGATAGCCAGTTCAAAATTCTGAAGGAATATGATGCATTTGCACAGAAAAATGCCAACGAAGTATCATCCGCAGTACCGCAGAAGTTGGTGGAAAAGGAGAAAGCAGCTGACGACATCATGCACAGTCTAAATACTCAGTTCATCGTCCTCGCAGAGAAGCTTCATCCGCCAGGAAACCAGCAAAGTGTCCCGAGACGGGACACTGGTGAGTCTTAGGGGCCTGTTGGGGCGCACACCCTAACGGTCCTTAAGGTGGGTAACTCTGCGGGTTTTGGGGAGCTTGTAAGTGGAGTTATGGCTCAAAATAGTCTTAGGGGTGTCAGGATTGAGTAAAAACATTATTTTGTAATAAACCCATGGTTTAAATCCAGGGTTTAGGGTTCGGGGTATCCATGGTTTAAGTCCATGGTTTTGTAATAGTGCACTGTATAAATAGGCACTCTTGTAAATAAGTCAAGTTAGGCTTTTTTGTGTAAGATGAATTGATGTGAAGCTAAGCCTATTTTGTAAGAAAATTTTAAGTCCCAGCTATGTGCATGGATGACCTCTGCAGCTGTGTGTGCAGAGGGTTTTTGGCTGATTAAGGAAATCTACAGCTGTGTGCGCAGAGGCCTGCAGCTATGTGCGCGGCTTTGAGGACTTGAAGGGATCTGCAACTGAGTGCGCAGATTAAAACTGTGGTTTTTGTAGAAAGTTGAATAAAACATAGTTCTATGGATGTAACCCCTACACTGGGGGTGAACCACGTTATATCTTGTGTCGTGGTTCTGTGTGTTGTTTCTGTTGTGTTCTTTCATGCATTAATATCTATATATCTAATAAGTAAAGATCACTGCTAGATAATAACTTTGCTGTGAATTCCCAGTAAAGGGTTGCACAAGGCACTATTTGTTTATCTAACCGCGAAGCTAAATAAGTGAATGTTAAGCTCTGTGATGTATATTTGTAATCTGTTTAAAAGCTAAAGGTACAGTAATATCCCTCTTCTGCTTGCAGAAATCTGGTTCTGCAGCACCCCATAGCAGTTTCGGGTGAGCCTGCAACCTGTTCGCAGGTTGTTGCTGAAAGGGCCAACTCTATGGGTCTTTTGTTCGTGCGAAGTTAAAGGTATAAAACCCGGGTCTGCCCTATAGCCCAACAACGGTCTAGAGAATTGGCAGAATAGATTTTATGAACTACATGGACATCGATGTGAAAGAATTACCAAGTCTCTCAGATGGCTTGGTTCACAGACAAGAGACTTGCCTACCTTTGATGGCTTGACATAACCAACAGATTTTATTATACAATTCTCAGAGCAGGTACCAGATTCATACAAAATGGAGATTCTAGATTCAGCATTCAGAGCCACAGCATCCAGATGGTGGAATGGTCATAAAAAGTACATTCATAGTTGGGAAGCGTGCCAGAAGTCCCTTTCCCTAAGATTCAGGGATCAACCTCAGGAGGTGCGGAGTAGGTTTAATGGTAAGACTAGTCCTCACGGACATTTGGCGCAATGCTACGAAGCATGGAAGCATGTACCTCGTGAAGAATGGGTACATAGGTTTGTGCACACCCTAGAACCTATAGCAAAGAACTGGTATGCAGAGGTCGATCTTCGTCATGGTACTATAAGTTGGGATAGTCTTGTTGATAGTTTTGTGCTGACATTTTCTATTAATGAGGTTTGTCCTGATTTGGACGCAACTGTTAGGTTGATCCATACTAAAGTGTTTGATGATCAATAAATAGCAGAATACCAACCTGATTGGAAGGAACAAGAAGCTAATGCAGTAGAATGTTATAACCTCGCAATTGACAAGGATGATGATCCATGCAACATTAACATTCCTCAGTCAGAAGGACACTATGAAGTACATGGACCAGCAGTTGAAGCACCTGAAGTGACTCAGCCCTTGAAGACACAGACAGTAAAAATTGGATCATAAGGAAAGCCTAAGTATGCTATCATTGGAGATTATTGGGATGAAGAAATGGTGAGCAAAGTGACCCAACTTCTCCATGAGTATCAGAACCTATTTCCAACGAAGTTCTCAGAGATGAAAAGTATCCTTGGTGATATAGGAGTGATAAAGATCCCTTTGAAACCTGATGTGAAGCCTGTGAAACAACGCCCTTATAGGCTGAACCCTAAGTATAAATAAAAAGTTAGAATGGAGCTCGATAAGATGCTTGCTGCAGGAATCATTCAGCCTATTGAAGAATCCGAATGAGATAGTCCTATGGTGGTGCAAGAAAAGAAGACTGAGGGAGAAATTAGAATCTGTGTTGATCTGACGAAGCTGAATGATGCCTGTTTACATGATCCTTTCCCTACTCCCTTTACAAATGAAGTTTTAGACAATGTTGGAGGTCAAGAAGTGTACTCTTTTACTGATGGATTTTCAGGTTACCATTAGATTAGAATTGCTCCAGAAGATCCACATAAGACAACCTTCACTACAGAAATGGGATCCTTTCAGTATATAGTTATGCCCTTTGGATTGAAGAATGCACCTGCTATGTTTTCTAGAGTAGTCATCTCTGCATTTAAGGAATTTATACATAAATTCTTAGAAGTTTATTTTGATGATTGGACTATCTTTGGGTTACTAAAAGACCATATAGCTAGTTTAAGACTTATGCTGGACAAGTGTAGACAACATCAGATTTCCTTGAACTTGAAAAAGTGTATCTTTTGTGCACCTTGTGGAATTCTGCTAGGTCACATTGTATGTAAGCAAGGACTGATGATGGATCCTGTGAAGATAGCCATTATTGTGAACTTGCCACCTCCGAAGTCTGTTAAGAAACTTCTCACTACACTTGGTCATACTGGATATTACAGGAAATTCATTAAAGGATATGCTCAGATCACAGCTCCTATGGAAAAGAAGTTGAATAAAGCTATTAAGTTTGAATGGACACCTGAATGTCAAGAAAGCTTGGATATTTTGAAGGAAAATATGGTAACTTCCCCTATCTTAGTATTCCCTAACTGGAATAAGGAGTTTCATGTGCATGTTGATGCATCCTCCATTGCTCTGGGTATAGTATTGGCTCAGTCAGGTGAAGGTACTATTGATCACCCTATTACTTTTGCAAGTAGAAAATTGTCCACAGCAGAAAATAATTATATTACGATAGAACGAGAAGGTCTAGCTATGGTTTATGCATTGCAGAAGATTCGACACTATCTGTTAGGATCTCATTTTAAGATGTTCACTGACCATTCTGCTTTGAAGTATTTGGTTAACAAGCCTATGCTAGGTGGAAGGATATGCAGATGGTTGATTCTATTTCAAGAATATGACTTTGAGATCATAGTCAAACCTGGAAGACTTAACCTAGGTCCTGACCACTTGTCGAGGCTCGAGTCAGGAGAAGAGCCCATTAGTTTGGACGAAGGTCTTCCCGATGCCCAATTGTTTTCCATCCAAATGGTTGATGACTATTTTCAGGATATTGTTTAGTACTTATCTACAGGTTTTGCACCCGTCGAAATGACAACACAGTAGAAGAAGCAACTGGTGGTTAGAGAAGCCGACTTTACCTTAATAGTAGGACAACTATATACGATGGGACTAGATGAAATACTGTACAGATGTGTCCTGGAGCATGAAAAGACATTAATTTTGGCTTAGGCACATTCTAGAGCAGCAGGAGGTCATTACATAGGAAAATATACAACACAGAAGATTCTGACAGCCAGATTGTGGTGGCCCACAATTCATAAGGATGCATGAGAGTATTGCCACAACTGCGACATCTGTCAAAGGACAGGAAAACCTTATAGGAGGGACGAGATGCCTCTAGTTCCATAGGTAACTTTACAAGCCCTTGACAAGTGGGCTATTGATTTTGTTGGACCTATCAATCCCCTTGCAAAGAAATCCGGAGCAAGATACATTATTGCAGCAACTGACTACCTTACTCGTTGGGTCGAAGCTCAACCAGTCAAGAACTGTAGCGCTGCTACAGCTGCGAAGTTCATTTTGGATAATATTTTGTCAAGATTTGGGTGTCCTAGAATTATTATGAGTGATCAAGGATCACATGTCCTAAATAAGACTATTGAAGTATTGACTGAAGAATTTCAAGTATATCATCAGAAGAGTACTGCCTATCATCCTCAAGCAAATGGAACTGTCGAAGCCTTTAACAAGATCCTTGAACATGCTCTGACGAAGGTTTGCAATGTTAACAGAAATGATTGGGATCTTAGAATTCGAGCAGTACTATGGGCTTATAGAACCACCTGCAAGAAGTTGACAGGCCATACACCTTTTAGGTTGTTCTATGGACAAGAAGCAGTCATGCCCATGGAGTACATTATTCCTAGCCTAAGAATATATGTTTTCACGGAGATGGATGATCCAGCTATGATGAGAGAAAGGCTGGAAAATATACTAGAACTTGAAGAAGACAGATTCATCGTAGGGTTCCAGCAGTAAGTACAGAAAGCCAGAGAAAAAGCATGGCATGATAGACACATTAAGAAGAAGCAGTTCCAGAATGGTGATCTTGTGCTCTTATATGACAGTAAATTCATGAAATTCCCGGGTAAGTTTAGGACACATTGGAAAGGACCATACATCATGTAGAGAGTTATCGATGGTGGCGCAATCCAACTAGCTAAATTGAATGGAGAAATTTTACCTTCCATGGTGAATGGAAGTAGGTTAAAGAAGTACAGGGACAAGTCGGGACCCCCTAATCAGAAGTAATAGCAAGAAGGATAGTCTAAGTACCAAGAACAATTGGAATTGGGTACTAGACTATAATGAAGCTGTTCTCAAAGCTACGAAGTATTGAAGACTGTCAAAGTTCAAAGGGTGAAGTTTGGTTTCCGCTTGGGTCAGGATGGGTCGAAGGACAATATTGTGTCGAAGGTACTCATTGAGGTGAAGCTAAAGTTAGTGGTTATCTCGAAGCAAAAAGGTGTGTCGCAGCCTAAAATGTGATTGATGGGACAAACTAGACTTGGCGGTGCCGGCACATGAACTTCCTTAATAGCCTGTAATGATGAGATCTTGGGAAAATCTAGCACCGTGTGGACAGGATTTACCACTGCTCCAGCAGATTTGGTGTCATTCATGCACCATCATGACATATTTTATTGCAGGATTCTATAAGAAGCCACATAGGCCTGCGACTCTTGCATTGTACATTTATTTGAGTTTACAGTTAGCACTATGTCCAATGATCGTGAATCCCAGGAATTGTTACGAGAGATCGGGGAGAGAGGTCTATAGAACCTTATGAGAAATCCACCCTGTGAGGAGACGTCTCCAGCGCTAAAGCAACCAATGCAGATACGATCAACCAGAAAGAAATTTAAGGCAGAAGTTCACTCTAAGCGGAACGAAGAAAGGCACAAGTCCTCAGGAAAGACTTCGGAGGATCCCGAGATATATCCTCCTGGCTCAGCGGAATGGAGGCATGTTGTTTGTCTTATGAAAAAGTACATCAGCATGCAATCATAGGAGCCCTGTCTGCTAAGGACCCAAATTTGTCGGTGGTCAAATGCTCAATAGGAAATGAATGGGAGGCAGTTCGAGGGATGGAGTCGTTGATAGCTTTATAAGGCTTAACAATTCCCATGACCATCATAAATTTTGCAAAGGAAGACAGAAGCATAAGGAACACTGACAGTCTGCTAAGAATGAAAGGATGAAGGATTAAGCAACCTGCGGCCGTGGCAGAAGCAGCAGAAAGGATGACGATGATGACATGCATATAAGGGAGCAGGAGGGAAGGAAAATTAAAGCTGATGGTTACAGATATGCAGATGGATACAGAGCCTAATAGAGTGCATAAGGAGATCGTAAAGAAGGAGAAAGCAACCGAAGATAACATTCTACCACTAGACACGCAGCTGAGTGTCACGGGATGGGACACTGGTGAGTCTTAGGGGCCTGTTGGGGTGCGCACCTTAACAGTCCTTAATTTTGGTAACTCCACAATTTTTATGGAAGTTTGTAAGTGGAGTTGTGACTCAAAATAGTCTTAGGGGTGTCAGGGTTGATTCAAAGCCCTCTTTTTGTAATTAACCCATGGTTTAAGTCCAGGGTTTAGGGTTTGGGGTACCCATGGTTTAAGCCCATGGTTTTGTAATAAGTGCACTTGTATAAATAAGCACTTTTGTAAAAGAGTCAGGTTAGGCTTTTAATGTAAGATGATTTGATGCAAAGCTAAGGCTAGTTTTGTAAGAAAGGTTAAGTCCCAGCTGTGTGCGTGGATGACCTCTGCAGCTATGTGCGCAGAGGGTTTTGGGTGATTAAGAGGATCTGCAGCTGTGTGTGCAGAGATCTGCAGCTAAGTGTGTAGCTTAAGGAATTGAAGGGATATGCAGCTGAGTGTGCAGATCAAAACTGTGGTTTTTGTAAAGAGATTGAATAAAACACAGTTCTGTGGACCTAGCCCCTAAACTGGGGGTGAACCACGTTATATCTTGTGTTGTGGTTCTTTTGTGTTGTCTTTGTTATGTTCTTTTATGCATTGATAAGTAGATAACTGATAAGTAAGATCACTGCTAAATACTAACTTCACTGTGAATTCCCAAGTAAGGGTTAAGCAAGACACTATTTGTTTATCTAAAGGCGAAGCTATATAAGTGAATGTCAAAGATCTGTAATGTATGATTATTATTTGTTAAAAGGCTAAAGGTACAATAATATGCCTCTTTTGCTTGCAGAAACCTGATTCTGCGGCATCCCATAGTTGTTTCAGGTGAGACTGCAACCTGTTCGCAGGTTGTTGCCAAAAGGGCCAACACTGTGGGTCTTTTGTTGGTGCGAAGACAAAAGTATAGAACCCGGGTCTGCCCTAAGCCCAACATCTTTTAGTTAGTATTGACACAAGAATGATACCAATCTTTGTTCATGTTTCGTGTCAATGATGGGGGATTCATCATGGCCCTCCTTTAACGAGTCTTTTTCTGTCGACTTCAGCTCCTTATCAAGGAATTAGACTTAGAAACCAAGTCAAGTACCTTTTTCATGCATGCCTTAATGCTAGGTTACCTCGCTTTCAATATGATTTTACATCATTAGCTCTTGATTGAAATATCTCATCAACTATTCGAGTCCAAGTCCTTTATTCACATTTGATGGTATGTACTGAGATACCTTGGGAATCATTGAAATCAATGGTGATTCCCTCGCACTTGTTAATAGTTTACATCATTGATTGGTAATCAAGTGGTTTCTACCATGTTCCACGTCAAGATATTGTAATCACGTGGTTAAATTCGTATCATTGCGGGTTCAGCTTGAAGACCCTAGGTCATATGATATTTTGCCCAGGTTGCGATGGAGTTTGTTTTGAGTCATATTACCAAATACACTTTTGTATTGGCCGTGGTTGTGTTATCATCTCATCATGGATCTACGCTTGTGTCTAGTATCCATGATTGTGTTCAGTCGGTCTCTACTACCATGGATCTGCATTGTATTGGTCAACAGTCATGTTATGAGTCATATGAGATTTGAGTCAGTTGTACTGTAGCAGCTTCCAACCAGAATCCTTGCCTTTGGTTTCTTCATTTTACAAAAAATTCACCTATCACATTCCTCTAAATTCATGCTTTGGGGGGAATTCTGTTACACTGAAATATTTTACTCTTGATCCATGTGTTATCCCTATGATTAATTCCTAAATTTTAATTTGCTAAATTTGATTGAGATTGATGTTGTTCTTGCTTTTTTCCCTCTTTAGGAAGGTTGGTTCTTTTCCCTTCATGATAGGTGTGCCATTGTCAGCACTCTGTCTCCCACTACTAGGTGCGCTGACGATGCTTTTTGTGTTCATGGAAGGTGTGCTGGTTGTGTTTAGAGGGAAACAAATGAAGCTTTGAGGCCCTTATAGAAGGTGGATGAGGTGGAGGTATATTCCTATCATTTAGGTGAGGTTGAATTTGGTTCCTAACCTATAGGGAAGATCCCTTTTGTCCCTCCTCCTAATCCTCAACCTACTATATCCCTTTAGCATTATAAATTAAACCCTCTCTCCATTGTGAAGGGAGGGAGGACTATGGTACTATATGCTGGTGGAATTTTTAGGTGATCCCTATAATTATTTGGGAGGATTGATATCTTTCTTTGGAGAATTTAGCTTGGATTGTTGTATGGAAAGTTGCAGAGTTAAGGCTTGGTTTGGACATTCCTACCTTTGTAATTCTATGTATCTCCTTGATTACATTAATACAAATATCTTTCCATAAATGATATTTTGTTAATAATGTTTAGAGATTTATTCCTTAACTGTTAGCTTAGATCAATTATATGTTTGAATACGCATATACTATTTTCTTTTTTCCACTTGCTTGATAGGGTTTTGCAAGTGAAGATATGAAGACTCTGGAGCTTGGATCAATAAAGAGAGAAGAGGATCTGCATATTTCAGGAAAGTGATCTATCTGTTTCTTTGCATTTTTGTTTGATCTAGGAGAGTAGATTGTATTCTATATTTAATTTTTTCTAGAGCCACTTGGACTAGGGAGATCTAGCTTGATTCCAATTGAGTATATTTATCTGATAACAAATTTGGAGACCATACTAGGGAGTGTACATAGATCTGATTTATTTTGTTTTTGATTTCATATATGTTTATCAATCCTTTTTATAGCCTCTAGAGACCCTCCCTCCTTTAGATTTTGTCTTTTAAGAGTGTCTTACATCCTCTTCATTCTCTTTGGATCACTATCAAACCTTCTGCCCTTCTCCCATACGAAATCTAGCTTTTACTGTGTCCGTTTCTCCACCGGTGCACCTAGGTTGTTGTTGTAATCACACAGATCACAGAGGGTTACCAATAATACACATTAAAAGCATACAAACATATTAGAGACAAGAGACAAGAAAAAAGATGTGGGATAACAAATTATATTATATGAAAAAGGTCCATACAAACACAGAACTGAACCAAGTTCTCATCTGGCTCAACAGCCTAATATATATGATTTACAAACAGTTAGAAATAACTACCTGTCGGTTCGGTCAATCAACATGACCTTATGTGGCCAACTTATTCTCTAATTAGTCAACTGATCGACTTAGTCGGCTTACTGACTAGCTCCTCCAACATCTCCCCCATGAATAAAATTGTTCTTCGTCACGAAGAAACAAGGGAGGTACTCAAAAATTATTTGCCTCTCTAAAGTAGTTATTTATTTTGTTGATTGCATGGGCAGACCCGGGTTTACTATAATTAATCAACAATACCCCAAACTCACTGGCCCTTTCGGCAACAGACCGCAAAGCGATCTGAAGTCTCACCCGAAGTGAATCTAATGGGTTGGCCAAGACTCAAGTGTCTTGGACCAGGTTCTGTACATCCTACTTCTTTCCCCTTTTCTCCTGTGCGCCACTAAGTCAACTAGCTCTGCGCATCGCACGTCCCCTTCTACTCGCAGGACTTTCACCCGAGCGATGCTCAACCCCGCACCGGTTGCTCGGATTCCTCTCGCGTCGCACAACTTCCACTTACTCGCAGCTCCCCAATCCTTACCACTTCTCTGCGCACCGCGGAACACCTATCCTTTCCTCAACGCTAAGCCCTCAGCTCGCAGTATCTCGCATCGCAGCTCCTCTGCCGATGCGATATCGCTTCCCTGCGATACCTTACCACTGCGACTTTACGCTCTTAACGTTGATTGCGCCAATGTGCGACACTCTAATTTTTAGGAGTCTATTATGAATAACTGGTAATTAGTGACAGACGTGGAATAATCCTTAAACAACCTACTGCAATACTTCGATCTATCCTTGGTCTTTTGCAATATTATGAACGAAAAAACACATACATTCGTCTACTGCTACTATCATTACATGCATAATAACTAGTAACAATAAGCAAATACAATCACATCCATTCAACACAGAACACGCAGATTTAACGTGGTTCACCCCCGGGCTGGGAGCTACGTCCACCAAACTGTGCTTCTATTATATCTTTTGAGGGAAGTTGGCACAGTTTGTTGCTCTACCCTTGCGGCGCAAAGTTTCTCCTAGATCTCTGATCTTCTCTCTATATCTCTTCCCTCTCAGTTCTCTCTCTGCAAATGATTACATACAGACTCAAATGGCTCACAGACAGCTATGTGTCTGGATCGTTACAACGCAGTCTGTTTGACTGATTTCTGAATCTACAAGACTATCAGCTGATCGACTATCTACTGATTGATTAGCTACCCAACCAACCCTTTACAATACAAAAATGCAAGCTTTTATAGGCAGCCCGAAGGTCATGCCATTACAACACTGTGGGCCTGTCCCAACAGTAAACCCATACCCTAAACAGTGACAGTCGGTCCTCTCTGTCCTTGAGGTAGCCGCTTCCCGTCACACCGCAGCTCTCTGCAGTCTTCCATGCTTCCCGGTACTGACCATGGGTACTATGCACCGCTTCTCAAACTGTCCTTCACCTTCAATGCTTGAGCCTCGTTCCTCCTTCTTCTTTATGAGGGTCGCTGAGCCCTCCTGTCTTCCGCCGCTGCCTTCAATGCAGTGGTTGGGCTTTCTTCTCTCAGCCGCTCTGGTACCGTTGTCTCCTTGACTTTTCTATCCCAAAAGTCGTGGTTTCCGGCTCTGCTCTCCAGCTGGAAACGTGCTACACCGTCGTAGCTCTGCCCTGTCCTTTTTCCGCTAAATTTCTCTCTGTCCGCCAAAATCAGCAGCTTCTTCTGTAGCTGCGGGGTCCTGCTCCAACAGTCCCCTAACACTTACTTGTGGCTCATCCCCGAGCCACTACCAGCAGGTGTTTCCTGTTGTAGCTTCTCCTTCGCCTTCTGCGATGTTTTCTGCAACTTTTCCCGAAGTTCTGCAACTTCATTCTTCATTACCTCGGCACGCTCTTTCTGGAGTTTCGGTAACGTAGCTTGGTGGGCTTTCTTATGCTTGCTGCCCTTAGTCACGGTGTCGCTTTGTTCGCTCTTTCTTGTTTACGAGCGCTTTGGTGTTTGAGAAGTGTTCCACAGATGTCCTTTCCTCAGTATGTGAGTTAGAACTTTTATCACAAGGAAAATCTGTATCGTCCAGCCTCCTCAAACCTTTTCTTCCATCTAGAGCCTTGTGGATGGAGAAGAAGCAACCCATGAACTCCGCTCCGAGGACAAGCCTTTGTCCTTATTCTGGGAGTCTCCCCTCCGCTGGGTTTGCAGTCTTCTTCCACTTCTCTGCTCTTCGACGTGGTCCAGGTCCATAAGCTGCCTTGGATCCACAAGGTGTTGTTTTGCCTTTTCTTGCTCAGCACCCCTCTCGAAGCATGCACGCTGCCTCTGATCTATGACAACCATATGTTGTTTCTTTACCTTAGGAAGCTTTTGTTCTTTGGTTAGCTGATCAGATAGGTTAGCGACCTTCTCCCGTTGCTTTCTTTTTCTGATTTTTACCTTCCTTGTAGCGGGAGATTTCTTCTCATCAGTCTTCTGCTCTGCTTTCTTATCTTCAGTGGTCGGCTTGGCATTATTTTTCTCTTCAGCAGAGACTTTAGTGACCACTTCTACGTCTAGCGCTTGACTCTTCGTTCCTAGCGACTGTCTAACTTGTGCTGTACTTAGTTTCACAACCCTTGGCGACATCGTCATGGCGGTCCTACGGTTACCAGGACCGGGGTCAAAATGTCTCAACATGCCTTCTCGAGGTCTCAGTATTCTGGGCGTGCAGTGGCTTCGAACTCGGGAAGTCACTGTACTCTGTAACTGGAGTGGCTAATACTTTTCAGGGGATACTCAGGACTGCTCTATATGGCTCTCAGATATTTGCAAATGTGGCTTTCGTACCTGGGTAGTTCCTATATTTATGATGAGTCACTCGTCCTGGATGGGGCGGTCATCCCGGTAAAACCCGTCGGCCGTAATTATTACATGGATGAGACCATGCCCGCCATTCCGATCCTCAATAAATGCGGAAATCTACTCACGTGCCCCTCGAATTGTGCGTGCTCAGGTGCCGGTCTTGTCAGAGATTTTTCCAAATCTAGAAACTTAATGA